>OX422221.1:538271436-538505002 GCA_949130495.1 Sambucus nigra
TCGACGCTCTCCTGCCTGCATTTTTACTGGATCGATTTGAAAAGTTTTCATCACTGTCATAAGATTTTTAACTTCCATCCGAGATGAGTTTAAGTGAATCTACATTAGATTTGATTCCCCATGAATCGCTGCTAACTCATAGCCAACATCTTCCTCGATCACGTTGTCAGGCTTCGGGTCTCTATTGGCATCGACCTTCTCTGCCTTCTTCTCCACAAATTCATTCAAATGTCTAGTTTGGGCTAACTCTTCAAGGTGATACTTGAGGGCATTAAAGTGCTCAGTTTTGTGCCCACCCTCTTTGTGGAAAGAACATCTCAATGCATTGTTCCTTTTTTAGGGGTCTCCTCGCATCTTTCTGGGCCACTTGAGGAACAACTCGTCCTTGATCTTTGCCAGAATCTTATAGATTGGCTCTTCAAAAATAGTGTTCTCTACCTAAAATTCTTTTGAATCAACATTTTTATTTTCGCTCTTGGAGCCATTCTTACCCCATTTTTTCTTCCTTTCTTTTGGTTCTCAGCTTTTTCGCTGCTCTTATCGGCGAACTTGGAGTGACCATTCCCCCCTGCACTGAGGCGGGTCACATCCTCAACTTTGGTGTATTTGTCAATACGAGCCATTAGGTTGTAAATGGTCGTGGCCTCCTTCTTAGTGAGGGATTGGTGCAAGAGGCAGGAGTAGGGTAGGCCAATCTTAAAGGATGCCACAGCGACCTACTCCAATCAGTCCTCGACCTCGTTGAATAATTCCCAATATCTTTTTACATAGTCTTTGAGGCTCTATTGGGGCATTTTCTTCATTGTCAACAAAGCATCCATCCTCTTCGGATGGGAGTTGTTTGTAATGAACAGAGACGTGAAGAGCTCTATCAGGGAATCGAAGCTTTTGATGGATCTGTGAAGGAGTCTCTCAAACCACTTCTGGGCCACATCATGCAAGCTCCAGGGAAAGATCTGACGTATTAATGCATCCTTATTGTTCCATAGGGTCATGGCCTACCTATACTGCCTAATATGGTCGATAGGATCAGTCTTTCCATTATAGATCTTGAATTTGGGAATAGTGAACTTCTTGGGTGCTTTTTCTTCTATTTCCCTTGAGAAAGGGGATTTTATTTGGATGCTGAGAGCTCACCTGGCTAGCTCTCAGGTTGATCTGGCACCCCGATGCGCTGGGTGGTTGTCTATTTATCTCCAAATCAAATTCCTTATGTCATCATTTCCTCGACCTGGTCTCCCGTAACGGTGAGCTGGTTATTGTTGCTCAGGCAATTCATCATCTGACGTGTATTCCTCAAATCTTTGAGATCCACATCTAGGGATCCTTCCTCTGCTACGAGACTTGCTCGCATGAGGTCTAGGAGTGCGATATTGACGTTGCTTGTTGTTACGATGGATTTCTCTCTCCATTTTCTCCAATCTTCTTTTGAGATGAGCATTCTCAGCTTCCTTATTGCAAATGGCCTTCTCTTTCTCTTGGAGCCTGGCCTCATAGGCGTCGATTAGCCTGGAGACCTCTGTGGACATAGCTAGTCCTTGGATTTCCTCTGAAGCTTTCCATTATGGGCGAGCCCTAGGATTTGAACGTCAAACTTCAGATCTGATCCTGTGAGGGGAAGGTTGCTCTTGAATATCCCCTGCTTGAGGGACATTGCTGCTGTGACCATACATTCCAAATTCTTATTGGTGAAGGCTTTCTTAAAGGAAAACAAACGTTTTCCATAGACGGCGCCAATTGTGGTGACAATTAAACTCAACAAAAAATATTAAGCAAAAGCAATCACCAGAATAAATAAAGAACTCGAAATGACTACAATCACACACAACATAGGATATAAATGGTTCGGCAAGAAGGTTTAGGTCCATGGTGGTTCTCTTTGTATTTTATTTCTATTTACTCCAGGGGATTGTTTACAACTGCATGCCCTTTGCCCCGGGCGAAGGGTTTAATTTATACAACTTATTTTTGGAGAGTACGGGAGTGGGGTTCCTCCACGTTAGCCCATGATCCCTGGAATATCTCTTTGAGAGATTTTAGGGATTAAATGGGTCACAACTAAATCAGTTACAGCACAAGGCCTCTAGACTTTGGGTCGGACTTACTTAGGCTACTCGTCTGGGTCGTAATTACTAATCGAGGTACCCACTTTTTATATATATATATATATATATATATAAAGGAGGATGGTCTTTTTGCCATGTCATACGGCTTTGTATACAAAACCTATATAAATAGGTTTTGTATCTATCTATATAAAGAGTTTTTTTATATAAAAGCTAACTGGTAGTTGGGATGAAATTTGATGGGTTTTTATTTGGGGTGGTAAACGGACGGATACGGATCTGATACCATGTTTTCCTTATCCGTATCCGTAATCTGGATTCACTATCCATATATGTTTCCGTATCCACCCTGATAGTTAAAACAATTTTCCATATCTGTATCCGCTCGGATACCTCAGATGTGGATAATATTCGTATCTGTTTACAGTGTTTAGCCATCTCAAAAAATAACTATTAAAATATCCAATCCAATGAAACCCAATGCAATCCAAATAAATATATAAAAAAATTACTAACTCCTAACATCAACAATTATGGCTTCCATTATAATAGTAGCATTCCATAATGATAATATGGTTTAAAGTGATCCATAAATTACAACCATATAAGCTTAAAGCCATAAAAAAATATCAGTAGCATTCCATAACAGTAGAAATAAATATGCACCCATTAAACTAAATCAAATTTATTGAGAATGATAACCTGATGGACCTTTTAGTCTTCAAAACATGCTGATATTTTTATTTTAATAAGTATACACTTTTATTTTGTATATAATATGCATGTGGCTAACTTCATCTCTCATCATAATTAAAACCATCTATTTACCTTTTTTTGTTTTTCTCCGACATTTATTAATAATTAAGGAAACTAATGAACAACCACATCAACATTATATAAATACAGGTATATATTTTTATTTTTATTTCGTATGTACTTGTTGTTGATAAGATTTTATTGCGGGATTAGGGGATGCGCATTGGAAGGGTTGATGAGAAGCGGCGGTGGGGTTAATGAGCATCGGCAGGGTGATGCGGCGGAGGGGGAGGTGGTGGAATGAGGTTTTTTTGTGGAGTGAAATGAGGATTTCTTTTCTCTTGTTTTGCACGAAAGAGAAATGAAATGAAATTATGATTTCTTTTGTTTTGAGAGGAGTATATGTTTTTAGTGGGTGAATGTTGTGTGTGATAGGATGTATTGTAATTTTAATGTAACTCCATGATAATATACCCAATAAAATAATAATACATTGCATTTTATAATATACCCAATAAAATAATAACTTTATGGTGTGTTTATTTTGAGTGGAGTATGTGCTTGTTTTGTTTTAGGGAATAATTGATTAAGGTTTTTTTAATATTATTTTATTAGTAATACTAATACTAATATTATTAGTAATATTTTAAACATATGTTTAACGGATACGAATATCCAGTTAAATGGATACTCCGCATCGAATACGGATTATCCGTGTCGGATACTAGTACTATCCGTATCCGTATCCATTTTCTCAAATATTTTTATAGAGTATCCATATTCGTATCCGTTTCCATTTCTTCGGATAAATATCCGCAAATTCAGATTTGGATATCAGACAGATGCAGATTTTTGAATATCCATTTACAACCCTAGTTTGTACCTAGTGGTTTGAAATTTTGCCCCACGGTCGAGAGATATTACTCTCAGAAGATTGATACACACTATGTGTGGGTGTGGCTCAAGAAGGGTTGTAAAGGGTTCCATCTCCCAGTCACTTTTACCTCTCTCTCTCGGAACTTATTTCTGCAACAACCCACTCCATGTCTATTCCCAAAACGTTCCATATGCCATTGGAGTTTAGTTTCTAACCATTTCATCAATGACATTTTACACTAAGGGTTCTCTTTGCACTATTTGGTTGCTAGGAAAGCTCTAAAAAAGAAAATTATATGCTTGAGAGTGTGTGTGTGTGTGTGTGTGTGTGCACGCGCGTTTGTTTCTTATTGTTTTTTATTCTGTGCACACTGAGAACTTATATACTTTTCATTTTGTGTGCTGTAGGTTAGTGGCACTCTACACAATTAACGACCGAATCAACAGATCGATTCTAAGTTTTTGGAAAATCCAATGATAGAGGTTTGTTAATTTTTCTTTATATTTAGTAGTCAAATACAAGAATGTTGTTGTTCGATTTATTTTTGGCATCTACGATTGTTGGTGTCTGAACCATGAAATCACCTTTTAAACCCTCTTTCAAAGTTGCAAAAATGGAGAAGAGGTGATGGAGGTTCAGATCTATAGCCCAGTCCTCGTAATATTTCATTTCTTTCGGATGACATCTAAACCACATGACCCATTACTATGGGTTTTGAATCTATGGTATTGTTTATTTGCTTCATCTTTTATTTAGGTTTTATTTTATTTTTTCTTCTACTTTAGTTTACTCAAAACTCATTAGGTTGTTATCTTTCTCTAATCAGGTTTCTAACGACCTTCACGTCGGGATGGTCATGTTTTTTCTTCCTCGCACGTGACTAGTTTGAGTAGTGTTTTTGTTCGACCGAAAGAGATAAACAAGGGGCCCAGGTTATTGTTGGGTTTTTGCGATTATGGGTGAAGTAAGTGGGTCGAGTAAATAGTTTGGATTTATTAGTTTTTGGGTTTCAATGGGTTGCTGTTTGGGTACGGGTTCGAACCGCATTGAGGTAGTTGTCCATGTCTGGATTTGGGTTAGTATATGTGGGTTTTATTATGGGTTGTAGAGGTTGGTCAGAGGAGTTGGTCAAGGATTAAAGTTAAGTTCAGTTGAGGTGGGTTTCATACAGGTCTCTCCCGGTTGATGTTGTTGGCCGGACTTGGTTGATGGGCGTGAAAAATACTGGTGGTTATGATGTTTAGTAGTCGGAGATGCTTGCTGGTATGGGTTCATCTATTTATGTGTTTAGAACCGGGTAGGGTATAAGGTAGGGGGAATAGGTTGGTTGTCGGTAGTGGTTTTCCAGTAAGGGGAGTAGGTGGTTTAAGTTAGTTGTAGTGGGTGTTAATGGAGGGAGGAGAGAGAGAGAAAAAAAAAGGATGGGTGGTTATGGTGGATGAATTAATTTTATATATTTATTTTTGTTTATTTTTTAATCATTTAATATTTTTCATGTTGCTTTTGATGTTTTGTTTTTTTCTAACAGGAGCTCTTAGTTTCAAATATGATCATTTTGTGGGTTTTCTTATCTTATAAACTACGTCATAATAATGGTATTTTTTTGTTGCATAGGACCTAAGGTTTGGTAGTTTTCTTTTTCAATTTTTATTCTGATTTAATCTTTTTATTTGTTAGTTTTGGGCTTATATATGTATGTCCTTCTTTGGATCAATGTGAGCTAATAGAGTGTTGAACCTCATTGTACAAATCAAATTTGTTCTGAGTTTAGTCTAATTCTTTACATTTCTTAGTTTTGATCTTTTGTTCAGGATTCAAGATTCAATTGAAGGTTTGTTGACGTAGAAATTAAATATTCAAGCTCAATAGAATTGAATTTGTAATAGAAATGTAATGGTTAGGTATATTTGCTAAAAATTTTGTACAAACATTTATTTGTATATATTTAAACGAATGGTAGTATGGGTTATCTAATTATAATTTTTTAGTATTTTAGATTAAGTTTTTTTACCTAATACATTATGGAGCATAATATTTATCAGTCTCGAGCCTCAAAAAAAGTATTTTATGTGGTACTTTAGATATATAAAGTGTGATGATAAGTTAATTTATTCACAACCAATTGATTACAATCCAATTAATAAATGTTTAAAATATTAAACTATAAAAGATATTAAAACTTATTATAAGATTTCAAAATATATTTCATTTATTTGAGGGACTCTATGAAAAATATAGCAGTTCTCCCATTCTCATATGACAATATACATACATGTCAATAATTAATTAATTTCTCGATCCATTTTAGGGGGTTTTGAAAGCCAAAAAAGTTTTTATTAATGTGGAGAGATGGTGAAAAAATTAAAATGATTGTAAGCAATAAACATATTTTGAAATATACAATTACAAAGTTATTGATGAAAACGTTGAATGCATTTAAAAACACCTAAATAATAAGAGTAATGTTTTCATTTTTTTTATATCTTCTTCTTTTTTTCTACTAATTTTTTGTACTCATTAATGAAAAGTTGTAAGAAATACTAGCAGTGTTACCCTTAGTGTGATGCACGAGTTTTTTCTATTGATGTGTATTGTTGGGGTAATCAAGAGATGTGGTAGACATGTTGCACTGAATAAAATTAAAATATAAAATATCACGGGAATAAATTTATGACGGAAAGAAATTTATCACCATGCCATCGGCACGGGTACAAAATATCACGGGAACAAGTTTATTTTCATGCCATCGGCATAAGTATTCCTTAATATATCATGGGGACAATGGTGTTTAACTATTCATCTTATGTTTATCAAAGTAATCAAAGGGTTTACATTTTCCCACAAAATCTAAAAATAATGGGTGGAGATTAAAAGGTAGAGTACATTATGAGGTGGAAAATTTAGGAACACACGAATACCCCTTCCTCTCATTCTCTCCCTTTTGAGTCTCTATCCCCCTTTCAATACTCTCCCCACAAAAACCTTACCTGCTCCAACCTACGCCGTCGCTTCCCTCCACACATCTACGCACCCATAACACATGCACCTACAACACACCACCTAACTATACCGTTATCCCATTTTCTCATCCGGCTCACGAGACAAACCCTCACAATACAAACCTCCCCCACAAACAAAACCCCTCTCCATCCACTGTCGTCACCGCCGTCATCAGCTTGCGTTGCCATTGTCATCAGGTGCAAGTATGAAAATAGTTTTCCTTGCTGTTGGCTTTGTAGTTTAGGGCTTCGAATATTGGCTTAGGGTTTGCTATAGTCTTTGTACATTTTTGTTAGATTTATGTTATATCTGTAATCAATTTCAGATTTGGGTTATTTTTGGTGGGATTTTGGTTTGATAGTTCCACTTTTTCGTGCACGCGTCTTAGATTTATGTTAGATGCGTACATTTTTGCTAGATCTGTAAATGTTTGTTAGATTTATGTTAGATGTGTAGGATTTTGTTAGATCTATGTTATATCTCTAATCAATTTCTGATTTGGGTTGTTTTTGGTGGGATTTTGATTTGATAGTTCCATTTGGGTTATTTTTTGTGGGAATTTGGTTTGATAGTTCCATTTTTTCGCACACGCATCTTAGATTTATGTTAGATGTGTATATTTTTGTTAGATATGTACATTTTTGGGAGATGTGTACATTTTTGTTAGATTTATGTTATATCTCTAATCAATTTCAGATTTGGGTTCTAATTTCATGATTTTGATTCAGGTTTTACATTGTTCGTGGTCTGTTGTTTTTTGGTTGAAAACTCAAACCCCATAAATTGATTCAGGATACAAAACTCAACCCCTATTTTTTGGTTGAAGTATATTGAGGTTAGCTAATTTACTTTGATATTTTTTTTTTCTTTTGGTTTACTTAAGAATAACATGATTTGGTTAATTATTACATATTTGATTTGGTTAATTTTTTTTATGTCTGCAGGTGTTTCACACTTTTCATCTGAATAGGTAGGTAACTCCTTTAAGAATAACATGATGTTTTTCTTTGGTCGTCACATTGTATATCCACACACTCAATCATTAAGAACAACATGGTGGTGATTTGGAAAATACTTGAGTAAAGAAATACTTGATTGAGGGAATTTTTCTCTTTATTCACTTAGAATTTCATTACATTCTTTTGGGTTTTATTGAGTTGTTTTTTACTCTAATGAGTTGTTAAACCACACACTCTCATGAATGGTTAAACATTAAAGTAATAATTGTACAATTGTACATTTTGCTAATAGCATTCCTAAAAATCTTCCCCAAATGGTCGGATGTATAGAAACGGTGTCTCTTAAAAGTTGTTTTGCCATCATTTTATTGTGTTTGTAAAACTCATGTTAGTGTCTTTTGTTGTGTGCTTTGCTGTAGTATAGAATAAAACATTCAAGTTGGATTAATTGAATGTAATGGTTTAATTGGTTTGTTTGGACAGTGTTTTGGGTAATTGTATTTGATATCTATTTTTGTAAATTACATGAGAATATTAAAATGTGAACAAAGAAGAATTGGGCTTTCCAAGTGACTGGTGGTACGTAATTGACATCTTTAATACTTTTATGTACGAATTGACCACACAACCAAGAACACTTCAAAAATCGTATACACAGGTCATTCCATAGAAGCTGGATCAAGGGTAGTTTATTTGGACCCTACCAAGTCTTAGAAGGCTCTAGGATCTAATCTCAGGTCATTCAAGAGACAGTTCGTGATATTTGAACGATGTTCTTGCCCACAATTCTTTCCCGGAGTATTCTACATTCAAAAGGATACGGATGTTGGCCCGCTAATTCCGCTTTGGTATGTATTCACTTCAATCCATATATATTTACTCAACATCGGGGAATTGTTTGTATCAAAACTTTGTGGCTGAATACTAAAATGTTGTGGTTCAGTATAAATTTTGGTATTTTTGTAGTTTTGAGATTTCAATTTGGTTCTCCCTTGCTTAAACAAAATTCCCCCACTTAACACTTACTTCTTCGATGCCATTAAAATATGGTATATTGTTGGATATATGTTGGATATATGCACAACATATATGCAAGCATACAAAAACATATTGTTGGCATACAGTAGGTGCCAAATGGGGGTTTGGGGGTGGGGGGGGGACTAAGTTTTAAAATTTATAATGTATATATTGATGCGAGTTTTTCAGATTTTTATTTGCTTTAGGTATGTTGAAATAACATTTAAAATGTGTGAATTTTGTTTGTTGTGTGTACTCTTGTAAATTACAGGTGATAATCCAATTATGTTGCCACTGCTTTGATGACTTATTGGTTTGGGTTACAAGGGAAAAGTTGGTGGATTGGCGCTAGTGAAAATTCATAAATTTAGTCCATTATGTAATTTATAATGAACCAGTATAAATTAATTAGTCACTTTTTTGTTTGCAGATCTAACTTTGGGTACTTCAGATCTAATATGTGTAACCCAAAGCTAGTAGGTATGGCTCTCTCTTCGATTGGATTTTGTTGATTTTTTTTTGCAGATCCAAGTCTTTTCTGTTTGATGTAGAGTTTGTTAATGACTTTAGGAATTTGTTTGATGCAGAGATGTTTACTTTATATTTTCATTTCAGCTTTAGTTTTCGATTTTGGTTTATATATGAGATTCGGTTCCATATTTTTTTATTAAGGTTCAATTTGTTTTGTATGTATATTGTTTCTACCTTAATTTATGGTTTTAGAAGTGTAAGTTTCTTTGTTCTCAATATTGTTCATCTTTTCTTTTATGTTATTGCAACATGGTTCATAAAAAAATATTGTATTGTACATAGTCAATCTAAGTTCATTTTTCTTCTCCGGCTTCTCATCTTATATGTCTTGCTTCAACATTGTTGACCGAAAGCTTCCTTCTACGATGCTACTATACAAATCTACGTAAATAACCTTATGGAAACTTGGAAGGACTGGGGCGTAATGAAGCTAAAGAACATCTGGGTAACTGCTATTTTTATGCAATCAGTATTTTCCAGCTTATGATGTGAGCAAGAGTATGGTGGCTAATAATATATGGGACTTCTGTCAAGATGTATGGTGGTGAAAAGAATCACTGACAGACCTCATATCAGTTAAACTATGCCACGTTCTGAGATCCGTATAATAGTAAGAAATTGCATTTGTATGGCATGTTTTATTTTGTTCTTAAAAATTTCTACGTGACTTGATACTTATTTTACGTTAGTAGAAAAGGTTTTGGAAATATCTCTAATAATGAGTGTTATCTTTACAATCAGACAATTTTGGAGCAAATTTTGATGTGTGGACGTTATTATGTGTTTTTTTGCGTAACTTCTTTGTAGATGATTTTATTGGAACATATTTCGATGCTTTTATGGCATGTTTGAAATTTTAGCATCTCTGGAATTCTAAAGCAATGTCAGTTATCTCTATCAATTTTGGCTTATGTTCTCATTATATAAATTGTGTGCATAGGCGTCATAATCACGGTAGAAAGTTGATGCTAGGTATCTCAATGCACAATAGTTATTTATGTTCATCATAGATTCATATTATTTACTTAACTCAATTTATTCTTGATAATAAACAAATATCGTGTATTTCATCCGTCGAACCTACGCATTTTATCCCCCTCGGGTGCCTTAATCTCTATAGTTAAGTTGGTTAACCAGACAACCTCTGTTTATATTGTTAACATTCTATATGAGGTATAATTGGGATTTTTTAGGTATTTAGGTCCCAAATGGGATTCAGACGCATTTCGTGCAATTTTCGTACACAATCGCACGTTCAAGAGAAATTCAGAAATTTCACATCTCGGGTACATGGCCCAACATCTACATGGAAGTTGTATCTCTCCTCGCTAGCTTCGTGTGGTCGTGAACGGTGCGCGATTCCGATTCCGTATGACAAAGTTATAACGATTTGAGCGGAGATAAATTGCATGCCAAAACAGGGGATTCTGCAGGTTGCCCTGCTTGATCGATCGATCGAGCCTGGGGGTCGATCGATCGACCATCTTTATTTTTGCCACGATTTTAACAGTCGATCGATCCCCTATTTTTTCCATAGATATTTTCTTTTCATTTTCTTTCTTCTTTTCTTTTATTCTACCTTGGTATATATACCAATTTTGTTGTAATATTCAGAGAGAACGTTTTTAGATTGTTTTGGAAGATTGAATAGGTTAGGGTTTGGGTTTTTGGATGGTTCTTCTTCATTTATACTTGGTTTGACACCCCATTTGTTGTGTAAGTTGACTATTCATCTCTCCTACCAATTAATATAGTTGTATTTCCTCATTTCTTGCTTTCTAGATCATTTACAAGCTTTCTAATTGAGGTTTACATGCTTTAGTTACATGCTTTGATCCCGTACTTTCTAGTATTGTTTTATCGCGCTTATTTACACGTTTTCATTTACCGCATTTTTAATATGCTTTCTAGGAAATTTAAATTAGGTTGTGTTTGAATTGAACTCACTCGAGTTGATGCGTTGCTTTGCTTTGGTGATGGAGTTTACGGGTCTATATCGGGTGCGTTGACCTAGTTATTACGCCTAGGGTATTTGACGGGGCATATCATGTATGTCCCGTGCTTACAACCTTTTGCATGTAATTTCTGGTATATTTGTTGACGCTAAAATTTTCTTAGGCTTTTATGAGGATTTAGGACGTATCAACCCTTAATTTAATTAACTGTCAAAATGAGACGCACTCGTAATAACTCGTCGACCCATATAACCATTTTATACTAATTAACTCGGGTGAGGGATATTCGACTCAACCTATAGTTCTACTCGCTTTGTTAATCTAGTTTCAATACCTTGCCTAGATTAATATTTACCATTATGCATATTTTTCCTTTTAGTTTGTAATCATCTTTTACACTTTTATTTTGGAGTATTAAATCACTTAAATTCTAGCATTTCGTATCTGTGGATTTAGATACCCAACTTGCCGCTATACTCACCCGTTGAGTGTAGTCGTAGTTTAGGTTTTTGTATAGTTCAGGTGAGCCGAATTCAAAACGACCGACGCGTAGGTGACTCTCACGCTGCGGCAAAACCCTGTCTATCAAATGGCGCCATTGTCGGGGAGGAGTTTGTTTTAGACTTTATTTGATTTAGTATTTCATAGTATTTTCTTTCTATTTGCTAATTTTTTGCAGGACTTCCACATTTGAGCACTTAGAAACGCTTGAATTGTTCCCGCGCGCACCTACTTTGTGGAATTCGCCACTTTGAGCTATTTTTGGGGGTAACCATGTCTTATTCCAATTCTTTCGGTAATCATTGTTATAATTCTTAAAATTCTCACAAACCTATGAAAGTCAAAACTTAGGTTATTGGAATTTTGATGATGATGACAATGATTTTGGGCCTTTACCTCCTTATAATAGGAATTTTGAAACAAATTCAAATAGTTTTCAAAATTTCTATAATAATGAGTTTAAGTTTAAGTCCGATGGTAATTTTCAAAGTTCCTATTCTCATGTATCCGCACCTCGACCTATGATATTCGGTGAGGGTTTGTGTATGTATGAGAATGAGAAAATTGAAAATTATTATTGGGAAGAAAATTGTTCGTGGGAACATGAGTTGGATTTATTATTTGAGTCCGATGACGATTTTGCTTCCAAGACTTTCGAAGTCGAGGAATGTTTTGAACCAAATGAGTTACTTGTGCCTACTTTGGAAAAAACCATTCTTGACTTTGTCCATCATGTAATAGATAGTGAAAGCGAGGATGAAAATGACGTAATATCTATTTGCAATGCAATGATTTCTTCTTTGGCCCCCAAAGAAGAATATGTCATTGAAAATAATATTATTTCATTCGAAACTCAAACATCATGCGATGATGATTCATCTGATGAGTTTGAATTTCATTCATCCCCATTTTCTTTCTCTATTACCCCACCGGAACAGGTACCCAATGATTCGGTTTCAAACTTTAATGTTTTAAACCCTATCGCCGATGAGGAGTACTTGCTCGAGTCGCCCTCCACGATCGCATTCGTGCCTTTGTGTGCGCCACCTCCCATTCCAACTTCAAAATCATTGGGAGTATTTTCGTCTTTTCTCGGTCCCCACTTGTTTTTTTCACCCGTCCTATCCAAATCCCCCATCCTCCCTCCTAAAGTTTCAATTGGGGATGGTTCACTTTCACCGCCTTACACATGCCTTTCGTCGTTCGAACGGAATTCCTATTTTCCGGGAGGCATGCATGTTCGGGAGGGTCCACCATTGATCCGCCAAATTCAAATTGTGTTTTGGATGGACCCTCCAAAGTTTCAACTTTTAGTGTATAGTTAATTACATATCCTAAGTGTAGGTTGTATATATACTAACTTCTTCATTTTTGTTTTTCATAATTTTAGCCTAGTGTAATTAGTTAATCTCTTTTTATTTCTTTTTTTATGCTTGGTTCTAACTCTTTTGTAGGTTCAACGCACTTGAATTTGTGGAGACTATGCATCCCGGCACACATTTCTTAAGAAAATGATCAAACAAGCCCCAAAAACATTTTTCCGTCATTTTTCACACACACATCCTCACGCATTTGCATTTGTTTTTCTTTTTTCTTTTTATTTTATTTTCATTTTTGTCGTGAATATGCGTGTGTGTTGCTCGTTGTACATATGTTTTAATTTTTGGTTAGCATAGGCCTATTTGTGTGTATATTTAAGCCTATATCTATTTAATTCAATTTTATTTTTATTTTTATTTTTATATTTTTATTTCATATTTATATATATATACTTATATATATATATATATATATATATATATATATATATATATATACTTATATATACTATATAAATATATATTTTATACTTAAACCCCTTATTTATCCCATAATTCCAAAATCCCCCTCCCCCATTTAAACAGGAAGCAGTGTGCCCTTTGCTGCTTGATCGATCGATCGAAGGCCCAGGCTCGATCGAACAGTTAAAGGCCGAGGCTGCTACTTTTTTTCCCCATTTCCTTATTCTCTCTTCTCCTCTCCTACACTCTTTCGTGCCCTGAATTTCCCCACATCATATTTCTTTCAATTTCTTCCAATTTCAACACTTTCAAGGTATAATCCTTACTACTTTAACATGTTTTTGTAGTTTTTGGTAGATTTTTGTCACAAATTCCATGTTTTATCCATTATTTGCAATTGTTTGAATGTGTTTCTCTTACCCCTGATTTGTGTTGTTCCAACCCATTTCATTCATGATTAATGATGTATATCCACTCATAAACACATGATTATTGTTGCATTGTTGTTTTGTTCATGAGTGGGGCTTTTCAGTTGGTTCAAATCGGTATTTTTCAACCTTGACGCACCGTGCGCATGCCAAGTGTTCGGCAAAATGCCTAAAGCGGTTTCAATCCAATTTTTGGCGCACACTTGGGTGATTTTCATTCCATGTCGCATTCCGACATTTTTTATCGCAATGTTGCAATTTTTACCTCGGTTTTGCGCACTTGCACTCCCATTTCAACTTGTACACTAACAAACCATTAATTGTGCTTACAATCTTTTTTGTATTGCTTAATTCTTGTTTTGTAGGTTGAAATGGCACAGTTAAAGAAATACAAATTTACTAGGTGCTTGCCCGCCAGGGGGGTCGAGGGGTTCCGCTGCGATCAGGAGCGGGATTGGTACCGCGCCCACTTTCACACATCCGAGTGTCCACTTGGGTATCATTTTGCGTGGACGGTTGAGCATATACCGCGGGAGGTATATGTTCTTCTACGCCATCAAGGATGGGAGCCCTTTCTCGCTACCAATGGGAGCATCAACGAAGAGCTGGTCCGTATTTTCTATGCGACGTTGGTAGAGGTAAAGGGGGGTGGGCAGACTACTTATGAGGCGATGGTCCGTGGGGTGAGGGTACCTTTCAGCATTTCTGATTTGGTTGATTTCATCGGTGTGCCAAACCCCGGGACTCGGTCAGTTTTATGGATGGGACCATCTTCGGCCGTGGGACATTGATAGAGGCCCTTGCACCGGGCGAGGCGTGGAAAAAGGGTGCTTTTCGCTCGGCTGCAATGGAGGACTTACATAGGTTACTGCACTACATTAATGTCCACTCTTTCATGGTGACGAAAAAACTGTCAGAGGTTCGTTACAAGCATGCCGCATTGATCTACACGCTGATTAATGGTTTGGGAAACATCAGCTTGCCCAGTATATTTTTGGATATGATGTGCGCGACAGCTAAAGATATTTCTTGGAGGTATTCCCTTCCCTTTCCTGCCCTCATTACGAAGATATGTATATCGCATGGTTGCCCTAAGTTTGACGCTGACCGTAAGCACGAGCCACTCGGGCTTCTCTCCAAGGACAATATTTTAAAAATGCTACAGCACGAGTGGGGGCAACCGGGCGGCAAGAGAAAGAGGACGGAGGTGGCTGATGATCCGGACGATGAGGAGGACGAGATTAGGGAGATGGATACTGGTGAGGGTTCTCACGCACCGCTCACAGACTATGATGCCCGCTTTGTGGCATTCCAAGACATGCAGGACCGGCGCTGGGAGGAGGCCCAACTCAGGTGGGCTACATGGGAGTCCCGCCTGGACCAGTTACAGGCCGATCAGCAGCAGCAGTGGGCACAGCAGCAGGCTCATCAGGAGCAGTTTCAGGCCGAGCAGCAGCAGGAGTGGGCCATGCAGAGGCAGGTGAGAGTGCAGCACAGACATGACTATCGGCTGATGCAGCAGATGATGAGAGATCTTGAACTGCAGCGCAGTGATTCCGACACACCGCTACCTCCTCATTTTCAAGACCCTTATGATCCTAGTGGTTTCGGCCACTAGGCTGCTGTTGTACTGGGTTATTTTTGTATTCTGAGATCGGATATTATATTGTACTTTTTATTTTTATTTTTATTTGTATTTCTTTTATTTCACTAGTTGTAATGTATTAAGTGATTTTGTATTGAACTTATGAAATGAGAAATGAAAATGTAGTTTGTGGTTGTTCATTGGACTTTGATGTGTGTGACCTTCCATTTTATAAAATCAAAAAGTTCACCATCAATTTATCTAGTATTTGCACTTCAGCCCCTCTATATTATTGTGACTTGTGACATAGATTCTCTTAACTTAATACATCGGTACATATTCTTCATATGCTTTGTACTAACTTATTTTGCAGTTTCATTTGGACTTGTACTTATGGAGATCGCTCCAAATTTGGGTAATATCATTCTTTTCCTATCTTTGTGTTGTGTTCTTTAATGGACGCATTGGGGACAATGCAACATTTAAGTTAGGGGGTGTAGGATATTCTGTCCATTTTGTTGATTAGTCCTTGAATTTGATTACAATTTAGTTACAAAGCATGTTTTTGTTAAAATTTTCAAAAATATTTTCTTTCTTTTTTCTCCTTTATTAGGCATTTTGCCCTTGTTTTCGATGATAAATTTTAATAATTGCCCGATCAAATAGACAATTCAACGATGCATGTTCTTGATTTTAGAAGTTATTAGACCTTAGTCCTCCATCATTAATATTATGAATAACTTCATGAATTAAACTTTAATCCGTGAGCACATGCATCATTCTCGTTATATTGATTTGGTTTAAGATTTTTATAACTCGGTTTGCTTTTGTTGCATTGTATATACTTACACCGAGTGAGATTAGAGACTTATCTTCAGTTGTGAGTGTATAGACTTTTCTTTCCTCTTTGAAAACGTTACAGTCGTTGGTAGTCTCTTTATTCTTTCATTGACCGTTCATTAATTGAGTTCATACTTGAAATGTGTTACTTGAGCATGATTTTCATATATTGTTTTGACTCGAGAATCGCGTACACTTTTTGAAATGATCATAGGCCATCTTTGTATATCACCCATATGACCTTGACCTCACCCTTTATATGTTCCCTAGTAAACCCACTTGAGCCTAAATACTAGCCTTTCTTTTCATTACCCAATATCCCATATCCAACTCCAAATTGGAGTTTTATACCATACATATTACCTTACATACCCTTGTTTGGAATGTTACTTGGGATTAAATGTTATTATTATGTTGTGGTTGCAATTTGAGTATGAAAAGAGTAAGAAGTGAAAAGAAAAAGAGTGAAAAAGAGAAAGTTAAAAACAAAAGAAAACAAAAGAAAAAAAAAGTGAGAAAAAGAAGAAAAGAAAAAGAAAGAGAAAGTTGTTTATAGTGTTTGTATGTGATTCAATAATCCTTGTTACTCTCTCGATTGTTATATCTAATGCTCGTTTGGAAATCATTTGTCCAATTTTGAAATTGCCCACTTTTTCCCATTTTCCCGAGTTTCATCCCCAAACACTTTGAATCCGTATACACATCCCTTTCATTTCTTACCTTAACCTAGCCTACATTACAACCATATTAAAGTCCTATGTGATCTTTGGTTGATGTAATTAAAAGGTTTAAATAGTTTTGATAATCTGTGAAAATGCATTTCGCCTCTCTTTTAGTGCGGTATCCTTTCACTGAGGTTGCAATTTTTATTTCCTATATAGCGTTCTTCAGTTGTGACATGTGTGTGGCCTAGTTTCCCTTTACATTTACTCTTTAGCCTGCATGTTCCGTGTGTTACCTCCCTGTTTTAAGTGAATTTCATTTGATGAGTGTAATACCCGTGAGTATTGAATATATGCTTGCTTTAATGTTTATCCGGTTTATTTAAGTTTTTGCCAAATCAGACTTTGCATGTGCTCGCTCCCCTTCCACATTTTAAGGTTTCAATTCTATGAGTTGCATTCTATAATGTTAATGATTTGGACTTTTGTTTGAATTCATTCAATGTGCTAATAATGTGTATGAAATCCTTTTTGCTTTTGTTGAGTTTATCGTACTTGATTGGGCATATTTTGAGGAAACTTTATGATGTCTGTGGGTACCATCACTGAAAACCCTCACGAGATGACACTCGTCCACTAGGGTAACCTAGGGGTTTAACGGCTTATTGCATATGCTAAATTCATTCGAATCACCCGCGAAAGTGGCTTTATGCTATTATACCATAGTTTTGTACTTATCCTGCTTTTGGTGCTTGTTGTTATTGTTGCATCCTATTTCATTTCTAGGGACTAGCAATGTGTAAGTTAGGGGGTATGATAATATGCAAATATCGCGTATTTCATCCGTCGAACCTACGCATTTTAGCCCCCTCGGGTGCCTTAATCTCTATAGTTAAGCCCGTTAACCAGAAAACCTATGTTTATATTGTTAACATGCTATATGAGGTATAATTGGGCTTTTGTAGGTATTTAGGTACCAAGTATGGGATTCGGACGCATTCCGCGCAATTTTTGTACACAATCGCACGTTCAAGGGCAATTCGGTCATTTCACAGCTTGGGCACCTGGCCCGACATCTACACGGAAGTTGTAGCTCTCCTCGCTAGCTTCTCGTGTCCGTGAACAGTACGTGATTTCGAGTCTGTATGAAAAAGTTAAGATTATTTGAGCGGAGATGAGTTTCATGCAAAAATAGGGGATTCTGCAGGCTGCCCTGCTTGATCGATCGATCGAGCTTGGGGGTCGATCGATCGATCGAGCTTGGGGGTCGATCGATCGACCATCTTTATTTTTGCCACGATTTTAACAGTCAATCGATCGACCACAGGGGTCAATCGATCGATCCCCTATTTTTTCCACAGATATTTTCTTTTCATTTTCTTTCTTCTATTCTTTTATTCTAACTTGGTATATATACCAATTTTGTTGTAATATTCAGAGAGAACGTTTTTAGATAGTTTTGGAAGATTGAATAGATTAGGGTTTGGGTTTTTGGATGGTTCTTCTTCATTTATACTTGGTTTGACACCCCATTTGTTGTGTAAGTTGACTATTCATCTCTCCTACCAATTAATATAGTTGTATTTCCTCATTTCTTTCTTTCTAGATCATTTACAAGCTTTCTAATTTAGGTTTACATGCTTTAGTTACATGCTTTGATACCGTACTTTCTAGTATAGTTTTATCGCGCTTATTTACACGTTTTCATTTACCGCGTTTTTAACATGCTTTCTAGGTAATTAAAATTAGGTTGTGTTCGAATTGAACTCACTCGAGTTGACGCATTGCTTTGCTTTGGTGATGGAGTTTACAGGTCTATTTCGGGTGCATTGACCTAGTTATTATGCCTAGGGGATTTAACGGGGCATATCATGTATGTATCGTGATTACGACCTTTCGCGTGTAATTTTCGGGATATTTGTTGACGCCAAAATCTTATTAAGCTTTTATGATGATTTAGGGCCTAACAACCCTTGATTTATTTAACTGTCGAAACGAGACGCACTTGTAATAACTCGTCGACCCATGTAACCAGTTTATACTAATTAACTCGGGTGAGGGATATTCGACGCAACCTATAGTTCTACTCACTTTGTTAATCTAGTTTCAATACCTTGCCTAGATTAATATTTCCCATTATGCATATTTTTTCTTTTAGTTTGTAATCATCCTTTACACTTTTATTTCGGAGTATTAAATCACTTGAATTCTAGCATCTCGTCTCTGTGGATTTTCGATACCCGACATACCGCTATACTCACCCGTTGAGTGTAGTCGTAGTTTAGGTTTTTGTATAGTTCAGGTGAGCCGAATTCAAAACGACCGACGCGTAGGTGACTCTCGCGCCACGGCAAAACCCTGTCTATCAATTCTTTTAATTCGTTTTATTCTTAATCTTATGCACAGTAGAAGGCTCTGATTTTTAACCTATATGCACATTGGGGAGTAAATTGAATATTCATTATCATCTTAATCTTAATCATTTATTAAAATAGTCATTCTAATCTTAATCATTTATTGTTTATGAACTATTGCTATTATATTCATTGAACTACAGCTATTCTCTTCTTAATCATTTTATTCCCATTATTTTCGTATATCAATTTGAATATATGCCTAGCTGGTGATCGAATATCTATTACGGCCTGATTGTCTCTAACATGATGTATGGCTCTCCATAATATGTCATGATCGCCACTCGACTCAGAAATTGGTTTCTCAAAAACCTAGACTCTAGTGGAATTTTATTATACTTTGATAGAGGAAATTTTTATATATCATCTTGGAAATGTGGTATAAAACCAAAATACTATTCTCTCCTAAATCTATTCGGATTGATTTTGGAGTTTCATAGCAGCCCTATCAGGATTTTTGTAGTCCCATCTCATATGTAATTTTGTTTGAGGCGTGCAACCTGGTCATGATCAGAGACGACTGACTAAGCAATAAAATCCATTGATGTATTTGACGATTGTAACGCAACATCTTAACTTCATAAATCAACTACTATGATTATTTTCCCACTACATTCTGCTTCAGCAAGGACTCCCCAAGATTAATCTCACTTACATATTTTACTGTTGTGTATCCATATTATTTAATGCAAAGAGTATGTAAAATTCTGATATCATGCATTGCTCAATAAGAATGTGTTTACTCTATCTCAAGAATTTCATGTCTTTAACTCAGCACGGTTTGAAATTTTTTTGATCCAAAAATCTCCAATTCACTGTTGCTTAAACTTATACACCTTTGTAGGTGAAGTTTCTCCCTTCACAATCTTAACACAAAATGACATATTAAAAACTCATGCCCGAACACATTCCCTACAGTTATTTCTCTTTCGTGAATATAGTAAATTAATTTAATGCGGAAATTTCATATTTACGTCAATGAAATATCTAATTGAAAATTCATTTTTTCAACATGTTTAGAACTTGGACCCAATCTAATATTTTTTATTACCTTGATTGTGACTTCACCAAAATTAATACATGCCCACTCATATCTCGAAATAATTTAAATTTTTCACGGCAACATTTATCGCCTTTATCAGAATCATATTATGTGTATTTTTCATCTGTTAACCCCTAACATGATTCCAGGACATTCTGCGATTAATTTTTGGCCTATATGTCTGACAGGGACATACCTCTATAAGGCCGAGTGATGCCAGGAAATGAGCCAGGAAATCTCACCTGGAGAAGGAGGCATAGTCACCGATCCTAAAGGTGGGCCAGTAGGTGAAACTCGCCTCGAACACATGACAGTTGGTTAGTTCCCTCATCTCTGACACAATTTATTTCTCTTTTATTGGTTATTTCTCTAATAGTTTGTAATGCTTTTTACTGAGTTCATCAACTATGTTTGTAACATTTTGTATGGAGGTTGTAAACTGATTTTATAATTTTTGTTAGTCGGTCTCAATTGTGTTCTTGATATTCCTAGTCAGCATAACATCTAGACAAAGCCAAGATAGCCACCGTTCATTCATATTTTAATTGATTCGTTGCAAAAATGATTATTTTAATATATAGTCTTTATTATTTTAAGAAAATTTGATTTAACTTTTGGTAATGATTATGCTTTTATTGAGGTGAAGTTTGTACTGAGCATTTTATTTCTTATTATTCATACCTTTTCGTCTGTCTTTATTTTAGTAAAGACAGTAATACCGTTACATGATCTAATATCGTTATGAAAAAATGTAGTTGAATTTTGTTAGTAATGGACATGATCCATCCTTGCGTTAGACTTTATTTTATACTTATATACTTTGAAGCTTAATTTTACTATTCACGCTTCTTACATATTTGTACGTTGGTCAGTTACTATCCAGTCTAAAAATGGGTCCATTTTTTAAAATATGTCGAGCCTAGCGAGTTTCCATATCTCTTTAAGCCGCATAATCTCCAATTTGTATACTTATCTGTCTTTTCATAATTTATAAAGTGAGAAATGTAACTTTTGTTATAAATTTGTTGTATGATTTGTCATTCAATTTTCCTTTCTATGGAGTAAAGGGTTGTGGAATGTACTTGAAGGATATCATGCTTAACAAGTCTCGATACTCACAATTCTGAATACACAATATGGATAAGAAATTACCGAGATGGTGAGGATATTGTAGAGGTTATTGATTTTTTCCAATGGTTCCTGTAGAAGGGTGTCTACCTATAAAAAAGAGTAAAATAAAAATCCTTTTTCTATTAATGACATTCGAGGGGTGCCCAGCAAAGGCCACCGCCGCAGAAGTCCAAGATTGAGAAGTGCCACTGCAAGGGTCACTGCCATGCAAGGGTCACTGCCACTGCAAGGGTCACTGCAGCAATGACATTCGAGAGGTGCCCCGCAAGGGCCACAACCACAGAAGTCCAAGTTTGAGAAGTGCCACTGCAAGGGTCACTGCAGCAATGGCATTCGAGAGGTGCCCTGTAAGGGCCACCGCAGAAGTCCAAGATTGAGAAGTGCCACTGCAAGGGTCACTACCACTACAAGGGTCACTGTAGCAATGACATTCGAGAGGTGCCCCGCAAGGGACACCGCCTCAAAAGTCCAAGATTGAGAAGTGCCACTGCAAGGGTCACTGCCACTGCAAGGGTCACTGCAGCAATGACATTCGAGAGGTGCCCCGCAAGGGCCACCGCAGAAGTCCAAGATTGAGAAGTGCCACTGCAAGGGTCACTGCCACTACAAAGGTCACTGTAGAAATGACATTCGAGAGGTGACCCGCAAGGGCCACCGCCACAAAAGTCACAGATTGATAAGTTCCACTACAAGGGTCACTGCCACTACAAGGGCCACTGCAGCAATGACATTCAGGAGGTGCCCCGTAAGGGCCACCGCAGAAGTCCAAGATTAAGAAGTGCCAGTGCAAGGGTCACTGCCACTGCAAAGGTCATTGCAGCAATGACATTTGAGAGGTGCCCCTCAAGGGCCACCGCAGAAGTTCAAGATTGAGAAGTGCCACCGCAAGGGTTCCGGCAGAAAATCATATTGAGAAGGAACCCACCCAGGGTGGCCAGGATGAGGGAGTGGCTACCACGAGCAACTCCTCATCATGAAACATCATTCTTTAAAAGAACAGCAGTATTAACACTTTGCTTTCTTGTACAGGTTGCCTAGTTGAGCAAGCAGGGCTCAAGCAGGCTAGTTGGGACCTCCTGGGAGTCTTGGCTTGGCAGCTGAGGGACAAGATATGTTGAGCAAGCTCAACCACTTAGCACTATAGGATTGAGAGAATACTAGTAGGAAGACCCAGAAGTCACTCAAGACTACACACACTTCACACTTGGTCACAAGTGAAGTGAGCAGCCAAAGAGCTGGCTACTTACAAGAAATAAACTCTTTATAAGAAAATGACTTTTACAGAAGAATGGGTCCTCAAGGTCCCTCTCAAGAAAAACAACAATTTTAGAGGAGAGGGGTCCTTAAGGCCTCCTCTCTCAAGATTTGAAAAAATGCACCACAAGTTACCGTTTCAAAAAATAATTACCAAATCTGATATTTTGTCTTCATTAAGGGACATATGTGCTTTTTGACTTTGGTTGGTTCCAGGTGGCGCCTGCAGGAGGGGACAGGCAAGGTTGCCAGCAGGTAGGGACAAATGGTACACTTCAGACACTTTTCCCCACCAACCCTCTCAATTTTGGCACCCAAAAATGCTAACTTATCCCTAATTCCCTAGTATAAATAGACCTCTGGGAAAGGTCAAGAGATAGACAATTAAAAATTGCATTGTTACTCTTCTAAAATATCACCATACCTACCTACTATTCTCTCCTGCTCATTCTCTTAGTGTTGAGTGACTTGTTCCTTCACTCCCCACTGACAGCCATCATTCTCAAGTGTTTCCCTTGAGAAAATTACCATTTTTGTTGTGAAAGTTCATCGTCTTGTAGGGAGTGAGTTGAAGCTTGAGTTACATTGTTACCAAAAGGAGAAAGTTTCTTGAGAAGTTGCACCGAAAGACCTTGAAGACCTTGCAGGCAGTGTCCATTGGAGTGGGTCACGCCTCACCCTTTCCAGTTATTCATAGACCCCAGTCTCACTACCCTCCTACATTTGGCGACTTTGCTGGGGAGGTATTCTTGCTTTAATGGACAAAGAAGGTTTCAATGTCTCTAAACAGTTGGTTTTTGAGGACACTCCGTCTGGTAATGGAGCTCAGAGTGACTAGACTACTCAGGAAGAAGTGGTGGTGATTGGAGCCAAGGCGCCTGCGCCTCAGGGAGGGTAGACCAGTTCTCTAGCAGTGGCTCCAATGGTAGGTATGAATCTTATGGAAATGTTTTTTGACTTTTTGAAGCAAAATAATGTGGACCTGTCAAGCTTGGGTCAAGGTTGTGTGACACTTGCTATTGCCCCTTCTGGAGGGGTAGCCACCCCTATTACGATTCTGGTAGAGACGATTCCATCCCGGAAGGCGACGCCGGAGCAGGTTCGGGAGCCAGAAGGTTCGCCAGCTGCTAAAAGCATGTGTTTGGAGGAGTCACCCTCTAAGGCTGTTACTATGGAGGAAGTGAGGAAGCTCCTCTCCTCATCTCAGAGGGATGGTTCCCACCTATACGAGGAGTTACAAGACCCCTATCCGCAGGAAGTAAGTGAGAAGCCATACCCTGAGGGGTATATTTCACCAAAATTTATCAAGTTCGGCGGTAGGGGGAGAACCCTAGAGAACACGTGAAGAGGTTTGTCGAGTACCTGGGAATACATGCTGGCGACAAGAACCTGAGGTTGAGGAAGTTCTCTAAGACCCTCAGTGGGAAGGCTTATACATGGTATTCCCACTTGGCTCCTAACAGTGTCCCTACTTAAGAGGAGATGCACTAGCAGTTCCTCCAGAAGTTTTTTGTAGCGGGGGACGAATTTACATTGAGGGACCTAGCACAAGAGGCCCAGAAGCCAGGAGAAGAGTTGATGCACTACATCAAGCAATTTTGTGATAGGGCCTTAGATGTCCATGAGGACATGGCGGAGGCCAGGTTACTGCAGATATGTGTGGAAGGACTATTAGAAGAGTACAAGTTACGCTTGATCAACGAAACTAGAGATGGAACTTCTAGAGAATTCACCAGGGTTGCTAGCAACATAGCTGTGATAATCAAACCAAGAGCCCCGGGCTAGAGGAAATAAGTCCCACTGACTTTCGGGAGGTTTCAAGTTTCAAATGGCAAGCGGTAAACTATGTGGATGGGAGTCCCAAAGGGAAGATGGGAGGCTCGGGAGACAAGACTGGTAGCCCCAGAAATAAGAGAAAGTTTGGGGAAGATGCCCCACCACCACTACCATGCAGCGTAGCTGAGGCTATGGCCTGTTACCGTACCTTAGTACGGGAAGGGGTAGCAGGACCTCCTCACTTGAAAGGAGAAACCCCCACTGCAGATGACAAAGCCAATCTGAAGTACTGTGAGTTGCACTAACGGGTGCATCATTCTACCAAAGATTATTACTACTTGCGAAGGATCATTGGTGAGCAGGTGACTAATGGTACCTTGCAGATACCACCTGCGGATGTTAACGAGAACCCACTTCCTGCGCATCACTTTGGCACTGCCAACATGGTAGTTGCCTATGACGAAGAAGCTAAAAAAGTCTGATGAAGTGGGAGAGCGGTGAGGAGTTAGAAAATCTATCACTAAGCAGACTTGAACTAGAAAGAAAGCAAGAGGAGTGGTTCTTCACTCCGGAACTAGAAGATGGAAGTGGTGAAATTAAAGAAGCAGCCCTCTCGGAAGGCGAGGTAGATGTCATTCTCGCCCTAGATGAGGGAGGGACCTCTGAGGCGGAATATGTCTGCAGTTCCCAGATGTATGAGGTGGACCTAGATTCCGAATGCGAGGCCATCGCAAGGAGCCCCAAGTTCAAGTGGTTTTTTTACCAGATAGGGGTAAAGTGCGATACAAGCCATCACGAGGAAAGTCTTGGAGGCAGTGCAGCAGCGTGGAGATCCTTCGCTAAATTGGCAGGGGCCAATCGGAAGGATGATTAAGAAGTATACTTCTGAAGTGGTGTTTTCAGAAGTAGATAGGTTGGTGCCTCACTTCCAAAACCTCCTGCTGTATGTTACAGCCATAGTTAATGGAGTCTCATTCCCTAGGGCATTAATGGATGGGGGAGCATCTATTAACATCATGCCCATCAGTACATTGTATGAAACAGGAATTGACCAGGGGAAGGTGATTCCGGTACCACTAGTAATTTTTGGATTTGACAATGCCGGAATGCAGTCTATTGGATACGTGAATTCGGGAATAAAGTTGGGAAATTTCACCTCCCATATCAAGTTTCATGTTATTAATGCTAACACTAGGTACCAATTACTCATTGGAAGGGTATGGATACACACTCATGGCATAGTGCCTTCCACCTACCATCAATGTGAAAAGACAAACATTAGAGGTACAAAGATAGTGATCAAGGCCACGCAGAGACCCTTCGCCATTGAGGAGGCCCGCCTAGTGGATGCTGCTTTCTACACTGAGTTAGAGGAGGAAAGAAAGGTCTCTGCAAGAAAGCTAGAAGGGATCAAGGTAGCTGAGGGAAGTGTCCCACAAAAGAAATCTGTTCATGACCGTCTAGGGGGGAGGATGATTCCCCACATGGAAAAAGGCAAGAGGAAAGTAGAGGAGGTAGCTGGGCCTCCTCTAACTTGCAAGAAAGTGGTCTTGCCTGATGGAAAGATCATCTAACGCTTATAACGGTCTGCGCGAGCGTGTTCTGGGATGAGAGCATCGACCCGGCTCCTGAATGTTTTATTCTTGATGAATCCCATATCGTTGAGCATGTCGAGCAACCAGAAAAAGCTATGGAATGCATGCAAGATGGACCCACAGAACAGCTACAAGAATTGGAAGAAATCAAGTTGGGGCCAGAAGGGGGTGAGAGTAGACCCATTCTAATTTCCAAGTTTCTAGAACCGAAGCAGAAGGAAGAGCTCATTGGGCTACTTAGAGAGTTCACTGATGTATTTGCGTGGAAGTACATGGAGATGCCAGGAATAGATGCAGAAGTGAGCTCACATAGATTGAACATCCTTCTAAATGCCCTTCCGGTAAGACAATCCGCACGTACATACGAAGCAGACCTTGACTTGAAGATAAAAGCTGAGGTGGAGAAGTTGTTAGCGGCAGGGTTCATCAAGCCTATATAGCAACCCATATGGCTTTCCAGCATAGTGGCTGTGGCGAAAAAAGACAAAAGCCAAATCAGAATCTGTGTAGATTTTTGTGACTTGAATAGGGCATGTCCTAAGGATGAATTCCCACTACCAAGTATAGACAGCTTAGTGGACGCCACCGCGGGACATGAGATGTATAGCTTCATAGATGGGTGCGTTGGCTACAACCAGATTAAAATGGACCCTGCTGATGTGGAAAAGACTGCCTTCCGCACACCATTAGGGAACTTCCACTATACAGTCATGCCCTTTAGTTAAAGAATGCCGGGGCCACATACCAGCGGACCATGATGGTAATTTTTCACGACCTATTTCATGATATACTAGAATTCTATGTGGATGACCTAGTGGTGAAATCTAAGAAAGAAAGAAAGCATATACAGGATCTTAGGAGAGTATTCGAAAGGTGCCGCCGGTATAAGATGAGGATGAACCCCTCAAAGTGTGCCTTTGGGGTTACTGCAAGGAAATTCTTAGGTTTTGTTGTGAATAGACAGGGGGTGGAAGTGGATGCAGAGAAGATTAAAGCCATTGTGATGATGCCACCGCCCAAGAGTCAGAGGCAACTTAAGAGATTCCTGGGAAAGGTATCCTACCTGCGGAGGTTTATACCTGCGCTGGCAGAAGTAACTCATCCGTTCGCGCCCCTACTAAAAGACAAAGCCAAGTGGGTTTAGGGAGAGAGATAGGAGAAAGTTTTTGTAAAGATTAAAGAAATCCTAGCATCTCCTTCCACAATGATTCCCCCCGAAGCTGGAGCACCAATGCTTCTCTACCTCACTTCTACAGAGAGATCGATAGGGGCCCTGTTGGCACAAGAGAAAGAGGGAGTGGAAAAGTTGTTTTACTACCTGTCAAGAGTAATCTCTGGAATAGAATCGAGGTACACCAGTGTTGAGAGACACTGCCTTGCATTGGTATTTGTAGCCCAGAAGTTGAGACACTATCTTCTAGCCTTCACAGTCCACATAGTCACCAAGTGTGATCCCATCAAGTACCTCCTCGCACGGACTATACTCGTGGGGTGAGAAGCAAGGTGGTTTTTGATCTTGTTAGAATATGACCTAAAATGTGTAGTGCCCAAGGACATTTAAAGCCAAGCGGTAGAAGATCTGCTGGCCCACTTCCCAAGTGGAGTTTTTGAACCACGTAGTGAAGAGCTACCCAGAGAGAGATTTCAAGCATGCATGGCGGAAGAGGTGAAGAAATGGTCTATGGAGTTTGATGGTTCCAGTGCTCAAGGAACAGGTGGAGCTGGCATCATACTGTCAGATGGGAAAGAGAAGATCACTCTCTCCTTCAAGTTAGATTTTAAATGCTCAAATAATGAAGCTGAGTACGGAACCCTCATTCTAGGGATGTTGGACGCACTCAGAAGAGGGGTCAGGGTAATGTGCATACAAGGGGACTCCACTTTGGTAGTGATGCAGGTCAATGGGGAGTTCTCCCTTAAGCACGTCAACTTAGTGCCTTACAGACACATCATCCAAAGGCTGCTGGGATAATTCTAAAAAGTAACTGCAGAAAGGCAGGCGCGAACGATGAATAGGCACCCTGACGCGCTCGCCACCATATCACAAAAGCTGGATATGGAGGAGTCTAAAGCAACCATCACAGTGAGGCGGAGAACAGTACCCACTACTGTAAAATCTTTATTCCCAAGTGATGAGCCAGAAGATTGGAGGCATCTGGTGGAGAAGCAACATGAAACTAGAGAAGGGACAATGAAAATATTAGAGTTAGCCAACTATCATGTGCTGCAAGGAACCCTCTACTACAAGAGTCCTGGAGGGTTTCTGGCAAGGTGTGTCGGTGAGAAAGAAGCCAAGGAGAGGTTAATAGAAATGCACCAAAAGCACTACGGAGATACTGATGTTCCCCTTTATAGACGATTGCAGCGAGGTGGGTATTATTGGCCTGCCATGAGCGCAGAAGCGGCCCGCTTGCAATAAAGTTGTTTAAAGTGCCAAGCTAATTTTGACCAGCCGACAGAAGCTAAATTTGTGGAAGCCTTCGAAGATTGAAGACAGCCGTACCTAGCATATCTGAATAATGGGGAGCTGCCCGTCGAGAGAGCGGATGAAATTTACTTCAGAAAAAGGATAGCCCATTTCTACTTGGTTGAGGGAGAGTTATATAGGAAGGGGTACAATGAGAATGCACTAAGGTGCGTAGCCAAAGAGGATGTGGAAAGGGTGCTGAAAGAAGCTCATGAGCCCTCCCACATGGGAGGTGCCAAACTGTATGATCAACTGATGACGCTGGGATACTACTGGCCAACCATGGAGGCTGACTCCATTAGATACGTGAAGAAATGTAAAGCATGCCAAGTTCATGGAAACATGGTTCATGCTCCTTCAGTCAGCCTGAAAAGCTTGGCAGCTCCTTATCCCTTCTATACATGGGCGTTCGACCTACTGGGAAAGATCACCCCAGCCTCTCACGGCAAGTCTTTTATCATTGTGGCTACATAATTGTATACCAAATGGGCGGAGGCCATCCCGCTAAGGAGAGTCACTGCCCAAGTGGTAACCCAGTTTATAAAGGAGTATATGATATGCAGGTTCGATATACCCAATATAATCTTAACAGATAATAGGAAGCAATTCGTATGCAAGGAGATGGCCCTCCTTACAGACAAATATAATATTGTGCATAATAGCTCAACCATCTCCTACCCCAAGGGCAATGTCCAAGCAGAGGCTACCAATAAGACCCTGATAAACATTTTGAAGAAAATGTTGGAGGACATGCTGGGGGCATGGGATGAGAAGTTACCTATGGTGTTATGGGCTTACCGTACTTCGAAAAGAAAATCGACAGGGTTTACTCCGTTCTCTTTGGTATACGGGACCAAAGTTGTCCTACCAGTAAAGTTGGCGGTACCCTCAGCCAGAATTTCTCTTAGGAATGGGCTCATCCCTGACCCAAGGCATGTGCAACTGGAGGCGCTGGACGAGCATAGTGACAAGGCAAGAGAGAATTTCAAAGTCTACACTCAGCAACTGTTCAGGGCCTACGAGAACTTAGTCAAGCCTAGAGAGTTCCCGGTGGGAGATTTAGTCCTGTGAGCATCAACTCATCATCTCCGTAGCATGTAGGCATCAAAATTCAAACCTAACTAGGAAGTCCCCTTTATCGTCAGAGGAGTGGGGAAGTCGGGCTACTACCAAATATCAAAACCAGAGAGTGATTGCCTCCAGTCCATCAACTGCAAGTGGCTGAAGAGGTACTATGCTTAGTAACACCTAACAAGTTTTGTTTGTGTTTTGCATGTCTGTAATGGATTTTCAGAATTGCTCCTATACCAGAAAAGGGCTTTTTTGTAACTTCTTTTGAGCAATACCACATTATAAACATCACACAAAAGTAAAGAAATGAAATAGCAACACTTCTGTCATTATTGATGTTTGATTTGCTTACTCATCTATATGTATATACATAAATATATATATACTCCCTATTAAGTTAGAAGAGAGTACACAAAAATTAGGAAATCTGCTCACTACACTTGGGAGGTAAATCCACCCTAAGAGAAAGTATACCAGCAAATTCCCCAGACATAAATTAATAGAAAATATAGAGGGGGGTCAAATTCCTTCTCTTTAAAATTTCAAAGAACAGTGAAACTCTTAAAAAGAATATAGAGTAACGCCCCCAAAGACTAGAGGCTAGATAATTCAAATAGTTTTCAATAAAACCAAACTTTCTGGAAAGGGACAAGGGGTCACCCCCCCCCCCCTCCGACCTGGCCTTTATGAATGCAAGTAGTAATATGCAGGAATACCCCCACAGACAGGAGGGACAATCCAAGACAGTAGCATGCAAATACCTCACAGCTACAAGAGGTGCATTTTTGAAAAATATATACAATATATATATATATACATAACTTTTCATATTAATGCAAGTACCCCGCAGTAAATGGGGCAGCCATCAATAGACTAAATGCTCACAGAAATTAGAGCAAGTCATATAAAACAAACACCCGCAGTATAAAGGGAGAACAAGGGAAAAGGAAAGTGCAGAAAAAAAGAAGTGTCTCATCCATGAAGGATCAGCGATGTACGCATAACATTTTGAGCATTACAAAGCAAGAAGTAGTCTATCCGCTATAAACGAAAAAAAATAGATCATCATGAGCGATGGCGCCGGCATACGACGGACCAGCCTCCCGCAGAAACTCTTCCTCCAACCTGATGAATTTATCCTCGTCCTCCTCATCGCCAGACTCGAGTCTGGCAAGATTTACCTACAGTAATGCGATCTGATTTCGGATTCTTGTGGCCTCAGCCTGCCGCTGCTCAACTCTAGATTGTCGGGAAGTGTGAAATCTCACTATCTTCCGGAAAGGAACACTCAGAAAAGGGAGAATCCCCGCATCAAGTCAATCCAAATGAAAATGATAGAACTGTTGTAAGTCGCAGGGAGCATCCAAGAATAGTGAAATAGAAGAGCTAGTCAGCTTAGCAAGGGAGGTAGCCAAGAACTCATGAACATGGATGGAAAGAGCCTTCGGGTTAAAGGCCGTGAGACTGTCAATCTGAAGTATACTCTGAGAAGTGAATGTCTCTAGATGGTGCTCTAAGATGAGATCCAAGAGCTGACGCTCATGTGTCCTGAATCGTCCTGGTAACTCCTCACGCCATAGTCTACCCGCAATAGTCGCAGCATCCTCCACTTGGCCATCACCGTCGGAGTGGCGAGACCCCACCTCAGAAGGGAGGAAAGAAGACTCTCCACCAGAATCACTGTCACCGACCAAGGGAGTGACCTCAGAACTATGATCTCTCTCCACATACATCCCACCGCCAGACTCCATAGTCATCGAAGTACTCTCATGTACCTGGAAATAATGAGACAAAGGTGAAATGAGAATTCTTGCACAGTATACGCAAGAAGAAAATAGGGAATAGTAAAAAGAGGGGTATGCTAGTTTAATACATCTCTCGTTGTTGCCCCACTGCCAGACTCCATAGTCATCGGAGTACTCTCATACACCTGGAAATAATGAGACAAAGGTTAAATGAGAACGCTTGCACAGTATACGCAAGAAGAAAAGAGGGGAATAGTAAAAAGAGGGGTATGCTAGTTTAATACCTCTCTCGCAGTTGCCCCACTGCCAGACTCCACAGTCATCGGAGTACTCTTATGCACTTAGAAATAATGAGACAAATGTGAAATGAGAATGCTTGCACAGTATACGCAAGAAGAAAAAAAGGGAATAGTAAAAAGAGGGAGTATGCTAGTTTAATACCTCTCTCACAGCCATCCCACTCTCAGACTCTACAAATATCTGAGCAACTTTATCAGACTCCATAGTCATCGGAGCAACCTCACTCATCTAGAAACAATGCAATAAGGGAGAAGATGGGAATGCTTGCACAATTTAAACAAAATAATAAAGACATAAAAAATGGCATTGGGAAAGTGGACACACATATACACTGTACTTGAATAACGCTCTCCCTAACGGTCAAAAGAGGAGGTGCGGGGGCTTCCACAAGGGCCACCATACTGGCTGATGCTCCTGCAGGGACTGTCTCGGTGGCCAGCGCTTCTGAAGAAGTGGCCTCAATATCGGGTGCTCCTGCAAAGGCTATCTCAGTAACCAATTCTCCTAAAGAATCTACCTCAACCTTAGGCGCTTCTGAAAGAACAACCTCAGCAACGGCAGTAGCAATGGACAGGCAAGGCTGTGAAGGAGAAAAAGGGGCAAGAGTTAATAAATCACCTATCTCATGCAAAAAAAAATATCTCAACTAATAAGGGGAGATGGAAATTCCTCAATGGCACAGCAAAGATAGCTACCTGAAGGGGACCGATAATAGGGCAAGCGGGCCCGTGTATAGGGGCTGCTGAAGAGACAATAACAGGAGCCGCCATCGAAATAGCACCAAGAGATAACTGCAACGAAAGAGAAAGAGGGCTATGATAAATACAAACTGGATAGACAAGAAATCTAAAAATAAGAAAATATGAAAATACTTGGGCCCCATCTAGAGGGGAAGAGCGAAAAAGGACGGTCGACGCAGTAGGGGTTGTGCTGATAGCCTGCAAACAATGAAAATGTGTTATTCATCACATGTTCGAAGGAAAAGCGACTCTATTCCCGAATGGAAAAGGCCTAACTTGAAGTGTAGGCTCACTAGTTCAGGCCACAGTAAATATGGGGCCGTGAGAAATTACCTGAACTAAGGGTCTGCCGTCCATAGATATGCAGCCTCGGGGGATAAAAATCCTCCCCGAAGAGGACAACCGGGGATAATAATATCAAGTAAGGGAAGAGTCCCTCCCTGAGAAGAAAATCCAAAAGTCATGAGGACCTGCTACCGAAAGGAAACAAACATTCAAAAACAATAATACATACCTTAGATGAGGAGGTGCCCAAGGGCTCAGCTGTAGAAGTGCCCACTGCCGAAAGAAGAGAAGATGAAGTGACAATGCTAGAAGGAGCAACCCCCTACACATTGTAAATGAGTAAATAAAAGGAAGGAGTAAAGAAAAAAAAAAGGGGGGGGGGGCGCAGTGAAATTTACAAGAATGGCGAAGCATACCTGAGCAGAAGGAGATGACATGAAAGTGGTCCTCGTGCCAGTATGGTGTACAGATGAAAGCTTCAAGGAAATACCAGCATACACAACTAAAGAAGGAACCAAGATGAGGGGGGTCAACTACACATTCTTGGATAAGACGAACCTGTCGTTGCCAAAGAAGGAACCAAGATGAAGTAAACAAAGGATGACAATCACAGGGAGGCACATAGAGACCACCCAAACCACTGACTCTACGGAACAATCCCCGAAGAGTGAAGCTATCACACGCCTATGAAAATGCCTCACAAGGATCGCTGTAGGTAGGAAGGGGAGGGACGTGAACACCCTGATCATAGCCAAACTGTCATCTTGCCCTCTCGGAATGATAAGATTCAGCACACGGACCTAACTCGGTCCAAGAAGGGAGGTGGCTTGGTAAGAGCATCGTCACCACATTAATATGAGGACAGGTTGAAACAGACCCCACTACTGAAGGGCAATAGAAAGTCCCACCATCGCCAGGGAAAGAAAGCCAGCTAAAAGTTCCCCTAGGACGCTTGGTATAAGGCCGAAACTGAAACTCCTCAACATCATCAATCAATATTCCCAAAGATTTCTTCGGAATTTTTTTGTGCCATCGGAGAAGTCGCGCAGCATCACTATGACAAGCGTGAGTCCCCAGAGTAAAGTGGGGGAAGTGCTCAAATTAAAAGTCCATCAAGAAAGCGGCATTTTCATAATTAACAACATCATACCAACCGCAAGACCTCTCTACATCTATATGTGCTTGGTCCATCCAGGTGTAAAGAGAACCCAAAGTCAAGGCGGCCATAGGTACTGACCTGCCACGAGATAACCGTACAGCTAATCTAAAAAGAAATTCGCGAGGGGAATCTTCAGGCTTACCTGGCAGAAGGAACCGAGTCTAAAATGTAACCAAGAAAGCAGCCAAATGTGAAGGAGAGTGGAGCTTGGGACCATCCTGGGTTCTGGGGACTGCGCGGGAAGACTCCCCCTTCTGCAACTGCTCAAAATCTCTGAACCAGTACCTTTGCCATTTGGCAAAGGAATGCTTGGAATGACCCGTTATATTTATAGCTACATACTTTGAGCACTCAGTGAGAGTTGATTGTAGCTCCCCCACCATCTCTTGCTCTAAAGAATTCTCACAGTCATCAGAAAAAACATGTTGCCCAAAGAAAGGAAGAGCATACAATTCACATACATCCTCAAGAGTGATAGTAAATTCACCCCAGCACGTGACAAATGTGTGGGACTCCATACTCCATCGACATAATAAAAGATTGAGCGACGAAATATGCTTAGATATGGTGAAAGACTTCAGGCTGCTGACTGCAGTAAAAAGACCCACCTCCCTAAGACTAGCCACATAATCAGGAATGCTGAGAACATAGTCAACCAAGCAAGCCCACTCCTCCATGGGATCCCCTAGCTTTAACCTCAACATTGGAATAAGGAAAGTCACCGCGGTCGACGCGGACTCGGAGAATGGAGTCTGGAGAAATAGTAGGGAAATCAGCAGACTCACTTAACCCCACATGAGAGCGCTCGAGAATAGTGTCAGAAAATTTTTCCCCAAATTCGGAAAGTGAAACCATGAAGCTATCAGCAGGACCAAAAAAAGGAGCGCGACGATAAATACCAAAATCCCGCCCTTGGCGAATGCGCATATAGTCCTTCCATGCCTGAGAAGAGGATGACGTAGCTGATAAACTACCAAGAGTCATTGGCTCAAGAAAAGAACTCATCCTGGTAGGGACTTCGAGTAATAGATCATGGATGTCCCTGCCGACAAAAAAGGAAGTGGAACCCTCGACACCACAAGAGGTCGAGACACCCTGGGTTGTGGAACCCTCGACGCCACAAGAGGTCGACCCTGGGTCGTGGAGCCCTCTATGTGACAAGAGGTCGAGACACCCCCAGTCGCCAATGGTTGATCTGGAGAGGAACCCTTGGTTGAGTGACGCCAATAATCCCCCATGTCTAGACTAAAGTGTGAGGAACCAACGCCAATAGAAGCGGGTGTCGAGACACCCGATCTCCCCTGTCACAGCTAACGGCTTGCCCCACATAGGCAGGTTTTGAGACACCCAAAGAAGAAAAATCAAATGGCGAGGACTCCTTTGTAATACTTCCAAATGCCGAGACACCCCCATCCCTAAATGATTGGCTCGACGAGGTACCCTCCGTATTTGAGGCAACACGCGAGGAGTCACTGCCAGCGCGAGCATATGTTGAGATACCCTCACCCAAAACAACTTGGGTGTTTGTAGAATCCAAGGTAATCTGCGAGGAATCCTCGGATGTGGGGTCCACTCACGGTGAACCCTTAGTAGCAGCCATGATAAGTGAGATACCCCTCCCTTCAAGAAATCCCAACTATCAAGAACCCTCTCCCTCCAACACGAGTTCTAACAGATGAGGAACCCGCAATAGAATCTAGGGTCGAGACCCCCTCCCTCCAACACGAGTTTTGACAGACGAGGAACCCACAACATAATCTAGGGTCGAGACCCCCTACCTCCAAAAATCCTAACTGTCGAGAACCCCCTCTCTCCAACACGGGTTCTGACAGATGAGGTACCCTCCGCGTCTAAGGCAAAGCCATTAATGGGGTTCACGTTTGAAGAGGACTATGAGGGGTTCATGTTTGAAGAGGTATTGGATGGATTAGAAGCCATTAATGGGGTGTTTGAAAAATATAAAGCAACAAAAAAGAGAATGGGGCTATGGCGTTTTAAATTTCTTTGCTCTCACTTTCTCTCACTACAAACCCAAAGACCCTATGAGGTTTTTCGAAGAAGACGAAAGAGCCCAAGGAAAGGGCCTTATGTTTTTTAACATCAGAATGGGAAAATGTGCGGAAAGGAAAAAAAGGTGATGACCTTTTTTCCCAAATGATGAGATGACAGTTCCCACACTGACGCGTGGGTTCTCAAAAATTAAAAACCTCGGATAAAGGGACACCGCACTTAATGATCCTAGGGTCCCTCAAAAAAAAGAAAAAAAAATATATATATATACAAAATAATGTGTATATATATATATAATTGTTAAAATTGACTTTATGGCGTCCAAAGTTTTTTTAGTCTACCCAACCAAAAAAACTTTGCACGAGGGGCTAATGTAGAAGGGTGTCTACCTATAAAAAAAGAAGTAAAATAAAAATACTTTTTCTATTAATGACATTCGAGAGGTGCCCCGCAAGGCCCACCGCCGCAGAAGTACAAGATTGATAAGTGCCACTGCAAGGGTCACTGCAGCAATGACATTCGAGAGGTGTCCCGCAAGGGCCACCGCCGCAGAAGTCCAAGATTGAGAAGTGCCGCTGCAAGGTTCACTACCACTACAAGGGTCACTGTAGCAATGACATTCGAGAAGTGCCCCGCAAGGGCAACCGCAGAAGTCCTAGATTGAGAAGTTCCACCGTAAGGGTCACTGCAGCAATGACATTCGAGAGGTGCCCCGCAAGGTCCACCACCGCAGAAGTCCAAGATTGAGAAGTTCCACTACAAGGGTCACTGCATTAATGACATTTGAGAGGTGCCCCGCAAGGGCCACCGCAGAAGTCTAAGATTGAGAAGTGCCACTGCAAGGGTCACTGCCACTGCAAGGTCACAACAGCAATAACATTCGAGAGGTGCCCCGCAAGGGTCACCGTCGCAGAAGTCCGAGATTGAGAAGTTCCACTGCAAGGGTCACTGCATCAATGACATTTGAGAGGTGCCCCGCAAGGGCCACCGCAGAAGTCCAAGATTAAGAAGTGCCACTGCAAGGGTCACTGCCACTGGAAAGGTCACTGCAGCAATGACATTCAAGAGGTGCCTCGCAAGGGCCACCGCATAAGTTCAAGATTGAGAAGTGCCACCGCAAGGGTTCCGACAGAAACTCATATTGAGAAGGAACCCACCCAGGATGGACAGGATGAGGGAGTGCCTACCACAAGCAACTCCTCATCATGAAACGTGATTCTTTAAAAGAACAACAGTATTAACACTTTGCTTTCTTGTACAGGTTGCCTAGTTGAGCAAGCAGGGCTCAAGCAAGCTAGTTGGGACCTCCTGGGAGTCTTGGCTTAGCGGCTAAGGGACAAGGTATGTTGAGCAAGCTCAACCACTTAGCACTATAGGATTGAGAGAATACTAGTAGGAAGACCCAAAAGTCACTTAAGACTACACACACATCACACTTGGTAACAAGTGAAGTGAGCAGCCAAAGAGCTGGCTACTTATAAGAAATAAACTCTTTATAATAAAATGACTTTTCCAAAAGAAGGGGTCCTCAAGGTCCCTCTCAAGAAAAATGACAATTTTAGAGGAAAGAGGTCCTTACGGCCTCCTCTCTCAATATTTGCAAAATTGCACCACAAGTTACCATTTCAAAAGATAATTACCAAATCTAATATTTTGTCTTCATTAGGGGACATATGTGCTTTTTTACTTTGGTCAGCGCCAGGTGGCGCCTGCAGGACGGGACAGGGAGGGTTGCCTGCAGATAGGGACAAATGGTACACTTTAGACATTGTTCCCCACCAACCCTCTCAATTTTGGCGCCCAAAAATGTCAACTCATCCCTAATTCCCTAGTATAAATAGACCTCTTGGCAACTTCATCTTCTTGCAGGGAGTGAGTTGAAGCTTGAGTTCCATTGTTACCAGAAGGAGAAAGTTTCTTGAGAAGTTGCATCAGAAAACCTTGAAGACCTTGAAGGAAGTGTCCATTAGAGTAGGTCATGCCTCACCCTTTCCAGTTATTCATAGACCCCAATCTCACTACCCTCCTACATTTCCAGTTTTTAATGAATACAATTCTTAGAAGTTTCAACTAATGTAAACTTCTCCATTTGATTATGTCTATGTCTCTTTTTAATCAAGAATCGGACACATGCTATTTGGATGATCTAAAGAATGCGTGTTTCACTTGCCACTCCATAGGAACAACAAAACATGGACCTAGAGCTCTTTAGTGCTACCGTTGCTATGTTAGTACTGCCTTTCAAGATGTTTATGCTTGAAATTAGATATTATGTCTAAACTACTATTTGGACATTATCCTTTATATTTTATTTATTTGTTTCTATCGAACATGTATTATATTCTTTGTTTGACAAATATGTTTCGTCTTGTTGCTCACTTTTCACAGATGACAGTGAAACATATATGGTATGAACGTCAAGAATTGTATTGGCGATAAATTAGTTGTATTCATAAAATAATCCTATATCGGTTACAAATTATATTGTTTATAACATAACAAATCTTCCCTGTATTTATTTTTTTGCTTTTTTGTGCATTTTATCATCCCCGTTGCATGCTTTCGAGGTTGCTAATTATAGATGTAACACCCCATGTTTTTATTTATTATTTAATTAATTAATTGGAATTTTTGGGAAAAATAATTTTTTTAATTTAATGATTTTTATTGGCTAAATATGTTGGTTATGATTTTAGCAGAATAAAACTTCAAGCGGAATTAAAATCGGAGTTAAAATGGATTTTATATGATATTTGGAAATAATTGTCCCTTATATTTTTCAGTTTTTAGAGACGATCGATCGATCGACGCCTAGGGGTCGATCGATCGACCCTCCTAGAAAACGTGTCCAGCAAGTTGTTTTTAATATTTGAGTAGGATTAGGACTCCTAATCACTATATAACCTTGTTAATCCATGGGGGGACTTCTCATAATCACTTTTTCTCCAGTTTATCACCAGATAACACTTCCAAATATTTTTCCTCTCACCCATAATCCTCAACCTTCTTCATAATCAAGCTTTTTGCCACAAGTTTTGGGAGGCTTAATTGGGGTTTGTTCAAGTTTGTTCAAGAACACTCTTTTGCTAATTTTTCGAAAGGAATCCTGATTTCAAATCATATTTTCAACACAATCTTTACAGGCATGAATACTCTATTCTTTTCCATTAGTATTATGCGTTTTAAGTGTCGCCTAAACACTTAATTACATGTTTTCTTAAAAATAATTAGTAACTTAATTAGAAAAAGTGGATACTAATTATGGGGATATTTTTATAAAATCCTTTAATCTAAATAATATTCATAACCCTTTGGGTACGTAGGATTCGTGAATGATTTTGGGTTTTATTGGTGTAGGTTGCATGTAGAAAAATCCTAGCTTTAAAATAATTGAATTTTTGGTGCGTATAACTCATGTAATACATGTAGAGATAATAAAATTTGGTTTTTGATGTATACATGATGAAAACTTGGTATATTTAATTTAAAAAACTTAAATGAGATTATTTGGAGTATTGTTGACATTGTGATAATTAAATAAAGATTTAATTGAATTGGACTATCATGCGTAGTTTTATACGGTGATTAATTATTCTTATTGGTATGACTTGTTGGTATTATTAAATATCATTGTGACGATGGGTTGTTGGATATTATTGCTCTCCCTATATTTTAAAATGCCTTCTAGGAATAGGACTAGTGAGGGAAAATTATCATGGTTTTATTGTGTTGGGGGTGGGATGATTTTTACTTTATCGTCATTACGTTAGTCTAGGTATGAGACTAGGTTATGATTTATGTTAGAAAATCCTCCTATACATAGGTTAGGACGTATTGATAACTTGGGGACCCTTAGGTATGGGACTAAGGGGTATTTTGAGGATCTCACGTCGATAAAAGAGTGGGGTAATTTATAAATTGTGAATTGAGAAATTGAGAACTAATACCTAAGATAATAAGACGGGTATTAAAATATATTGGCGACATAATCAGCAAGGGCCGACAGTTTAAACGGGTCAGTCGGAGTTTTATGTCGTGTCATGTGTGGAACCTCGTCAATCAGCGAGGGACGATAGTTTAAACGGTCCAGCCGGCGTTTTGACGAGGGGATGTGTATTTTGGTGAAGAAATCACCCGAGGCGGGAGGATCGCCATAATAAAAAATGAGGTTATAATAAAAGCTGGTTAATTAATTAAATTAACATCGTGGGACTTGGGAATTTAAAATCATATTGGTGTGCCTTTATAAATGGAATTTCTGTAGGTAGTTAGTAATTATTATTTATCGTGTTTAAATTATTCCGTTTAATTTAAAATATTCTATTGTGAGATTTATTACGTATAATGCTACTGTCTGGATTCAAGGATCCTATTTGAGGGGAGGAGTGTGTATTCTTGCTCGGGGATTTGGCTCTAACCCATGCGTTGACTAATATTTTTTAGGATTAGAATTGGAGAAGTTGAATAATTTTATCGGAGTTATCATTTGAAAGTGCAGATGGAGTTATTCTTTCATGGCATAGTTTAGTTAGACTTTCCTTTTCAATCGTATTAATTATGAGACTTCATTTGAGTTTTACTGGGCCATTCGGTTCCAAAGTTGTTTAGACGATTTATTTGGGATTACTTCAGATTTTATTTAATCCTTATTGGAGAATGGATTATTGGAATTAGCATGTGATGGATATTTTATTGCTTAGTTATTTTTGAGCATTTGAGATTGATTCAATTATGTATCTTATGGATTGGTTTATTTATGTCTCATATATGTCTCATGCTAAGAATGGTATTTATTTACTCACGCCCAGAATAGTTTTGGTGGCGACCGACGCCAGAATTAGGCGGGGTGTGACAGATGGTATCAGAGCATGGTCTTAGGTCTCATAGGTTATGAGTCCGTTTAGCTTCTGCATTGCCGATCTTTGATTGTCTTAGTTGATTTGTACTTCTTAAGGTAGAGGGTCTAGTATACGTGTTAAATGTGTTTCATGGTGATGTGAAGTTTGGAGTTAAGGACGTTGTAGGCATTGAGTTTAGAATTAGTCGGCTTGATATGTGGATCCTTTGGATGGATTATGGAGACGATAATTATTTTGGAGATTTTAGTACAGAGGTTAGTTATCGTATGTATCGATTTTTTATGTTGAGATTTAATTTAAGGACGTTAGGATTTTGATGACTTTCGGATATAGGATCGAGTGGGGGATTTGTGAGAGCGTGTGGTACACCGTTATTTTCATAGTTATGCGTATGCATATAGGATATATATATTACTTTATTGTTCGTGGGGAAGTGCGCATAGGATTGGGTGTATGGGTGCTCAATTATTGAATTCTAGGGGTGGGCATATATGAGCCTTATTTTCTTTTTGCGAGATTTACGTGTTGATGTGTGTGCTTCGTCTAATTTCGAGGACGAAATTCTTTGCTAGTGGGGAAGTGTGTAACACCCCGTATTTTTATTTATCGTTTAATTAATTAATTAGAATTTTCGGGAAAAATAAATTTTTGAATTTATTGATTTTTATTGGCTAAATATGTTGGATATGATTTTAAAAGAATAAAACTTCAAGAAGAAATAAAAATTGGAGTTAAAATGGATTTTATATGATTTTTGGAAATAATTGTCCCTTATATTTTTTAGGCCGATCTGTCAGTTTTTGGAGGCGATCGATCGATCGACGCCTGGGGGTCTATCGATCGACCTTCCCAGAAAACGTGACCAGTAAGCTGTTTTTAGTATTTGAGTAGGATTAGGACTCTTAATCACTATATAACCTTATTAATCCGTGGAGGGACTTCTCATAATCACTTTTTCTCCAGCTTTTCACCAGAGAACACTTCCAAATATTTTTCCTCTCACCCATAATCATCAATCTTCTTCATAATCAAGCTTTTTACCACAAGTTTTGGGAGGCTTAATTGGAGTTTATTCAAGTTTGTTCAAGAACACTCTTTTGCTAATTTTTCGCAAGCAATCCAGATTTAAAATCAGATTTTCAACACAATCTTTACAGTCATGAATACTCTATTCTTTTCCTTTAGTATTGTGTATTTTAAGTGTCGCCTAAACACTTAATTACATGTTTTCTTAAAAATAATTAGTAACTTTATTAGAAAAAGTGGATACTAATTATGGGGATATTTTTATAAAATCTTTTAATCTGAATAATATTCATAACCCTTTGGGTACGTAGGATTCATGAGTGATTTTGGGTTTTATTGGTGTAGGTTGCATGTAAAAAAACCATATCTTTAAAATAATTGACTTTTGGGTGCGTATAACTCATGTAATACATGTAGAGATAATAAAATTTGGTTTTTGGTGTATATATGATAAAAACTTGGTATATTTAATTTAAAATAATTAAATGAGATTATTTGGAATATTATTGACGTTGTGATAATTAAATAAAGATTTAATTGAATTGGACTATGCGTAGTTTTATACGGTGATTAATTATTCTTGTTAGTATGACTTGTTGGTATTATTAAATATCATTGTGACTATGGGTTGTTGGGTATTATTAGTCTCCCTATATTTTAAAATGCCTTCTAGGAATAGGACTAGTGAGGGAAAATTATCACGGTTTTATTGTGTTGGGAGTGGGATGATTTTTATTTTATCGTCATTACGTTAGTCTAGGTGTGAGACTAGGTAATGATTTATGTTAGAAAATCCTCCTATACATAGGCTAGTACCTATTGATAACTTGGGGACCCTTAGGTATGGGACTAAGGGTTATTTTGAGGATCTCACGTCGATAAAAGGGTGGGGTAATTTATAAATTGTGAATTGAGAAATTGAGAACTAATACCTAAGATAATAAGACGGGTATTAAAATATACTGGCGACATAATCAGCGAGGGCCGACAGTTTAAACGGGTCAGCCGGAGTTTTATGTCGTGTCGTGTGTGGAACCTCGTTAATCAGCGAGGGCCGACAGTTTAAATGGTCCAGCCGGCGTTTGGACGAGGGGATGTGTATTTTGGTGAAGAAATCACCCGAGGCGGGAGAAATGCCAGAATAAAAAATTAGGTTATAATAAAAGCTGGTTAATTTAATTAAATTAACATCGTGGAACTTGGGAATTTAAAATCATATTGGTGTGGCTTTATAAATGGGATTTCTGTGGGTAGTTAGTAATTATTATTTATTGTGTTTAAATTATTCCATTTAATTTAAAATATTCTATTGTGAGATTTATTGCGTATAATGCTACTGTCTGGATTCAAAGATCCTATTTGAGGTGAGTAGTGTGTATTCTTGCTTGGGGCTTTGGCTCTGACCCATGCGTTGACTAATATTTTTCAGGATTAGAATTGCATAAGCTGCATAGGTTTATCGGAGTTATCATTTGAAGGTGCAGCTGGAGTTATTCTTTCATGGCATAGTTTAGTTATATCTTCCTTTTCATTCATATTAATTATGAGACTTCATTTGAGTTTTACTGGGCCATTCGGTTCCAAAGTTGTTTAGAGGATTTATTTGGGATTATTTCAGATTTTATTTAATCCTTATTGGAGAATGGATTATTGGAATTAGCATGTGATGGATCTTTTATCGCTTACTTGTTTATGAGCATTTGAGTTTGATTCAATTATGTATCTTATGGACTGATTTATTTATGTCTCATATATGTCTTATGCTAAGAATGGTATTTATTTACTCATGCCCGACATTGTTTTAGTGGTGGTCGACGCCAGAATTAGGTGGGGTGTGACAATAGAGTACTGTTTAAGGAATGATTTGGTGAATTTCATACATGTGTAACATCTCTTTTTTATCTTAATTTTCCTATGATCATGTGGAGAGTTGTGTTACTGCCCACATATAAAGGGTGTGACTTAATTTTTTCACCAAGACTGGCATGGGGAAGACATTATCTTTTGGGATCCCAATAAAAAAATGATTTACTGAAGATGATTAAGACAGTGGTGTGTACGTGCAACCACATGTGTCCATCACAGCATTAAATGATAACATTCCACCAAAGCATACATGTCAATGAGTTCCCTGTTTGTGTCCCATTTGCGAGTATGTGTAGAATTATTTTTTAGTTATAGGGCCATTCATTTTTCCTAATGCTTTATGGGAAGATCTAGGTGTTATGCCTAAGATTGGAATGTTGTATAGCATTAAAATGGATTAACTCATGCTATGGCTAATAATCTGAATTGGTTGGTTAATGGGTTATCAATATTAGAATCAGTAGTTATGTTCATCCTTTTGTTCTGCATTGACTATTGTTGTTTAATTGTTACCCCTGTTATGTTTGAGACGTTTGTAATACGGAGTGGCCATGGGTTAACTCCCATTTTGACTATATGCTAATACAAAGTGGCCACGGTTGTGTTCTAATCGAACTCATGATGTGTTCTCAAACATCAGCGGAAGTCGTTTCACTCGAATCCACCATGACATTAATCCACCATGACATTGGCCTGACATTTCTTAGAGAAAATCCATACAATTGGCCTCACATTTGCAAAAGAAAATCCTCAACTTTGGGTAGGAATTATTTTTACTTTATCGTGTAACTTTGTTAGTGCCATTGATAGGAATTATTTTGTCTCAAATCAATGCTTCCATCAAACTTTTTTTTCTTTTCAAATATGACAAATGAATGTTGATGAATGGGAAGTTCATTTATTGACAAATTTATCAAACTAATGTCAAATATTATTTTATTTACATATAAAATTAATGTCATATTTTATTTTATTTACATACAATATTTATCTTCTTTCCTAATATTTATTGGTCGTGCGACAATGCAATAAGTATTGTTGGCATGCGAGTGGGAGTCATGACGTGCACGACTTTAGAAATTATGTATCAATATTTTTAAAATTACATTTTTTTGTTGGGGAATAAAATTTTCGTCATTTTGTAATTACATACTTTGAAAAATTTTGTTGTGCCTTCAGGCACAGGCATACACTAATATATATATATATATATATATATATATATATATATATATATAAAGTCTCCTGTTAGGACTCCTTAAAGTGCAGACTCCGGTTCATACTAAAATTTTAGTAAAAAAATGGATTTTTTTATGAAACTTCATGGAGATGATCTCCACAGTGAGAAGATCATCTCCAATGTTTTTCATAAAAAAAATAATTAAAAAACTGTTGAGATGAGGTAATATGTAAAAAAAGGTATAAATATACATTTTCGACCGTTAAAATTTTGGGTCTACGCCAACCACTTGAATAATTGATTTTTTTAATGAAACTTCATGGATGTGATCTTTTTATTGTCGAGATCATATCCATGAAGTTTCATCAAAAAATGCAATCAGAAAGTGGGTAAGATGATTGCCAAATTTCAACAGTCGAAAATGTATATTTATACCCTTTTTTACATATTACCTCATCTCAACAGGTTTTTAATTGAATTTTTTGATGAAAAACATTGGATATGATCTTCTCACTGTGGAGATCATCTCCATGAAGTTTCATCAAAAAATGAGAGAGAGAGAGAGAGAGAGAGAGAGAGAGAGAGAGAGAGAGAGAGAGAGATTCTCTTTAACAGAGATTCTCTTAAACTGACTTCCTAAAAGAACGGATTAACGGACTTTTGTCCTTATCCCTCGGTGATCCCTAAGATATTTTGTTATTTTTCTTATGTGGTCCCCCTCTTGTCTTATATTAAAACCTTATTTTAAGACTATATAGTTAAAATATTTATAGTTTAGACCCAAATTAGTATCAAGACCTTAAAGGCTTTATAATCTCACCAAATTCCAACCATAACCCCTAATTCTAGTATCAGAGCCATAAGACGCTCCTTTTAGACTTATAGTAAAAAGACTTTAATGCCCTTGGGATTTATCCCTCGCATTTACAAAGATATTTTTGGAACCAACTCAGACTACCAACCAATACCCATAACTGATTTAGACTCAAAAGGTTGTTTAACCTCTTACATAGACGGTTGTTCACATATTGAACACATTCCAGCCAAACCCGCATATAGTAGACAAGTTACTGCCAGTGCTATCAATAGTACAATAGACCAAAATAAGTGTATTCTCCTTATATTAAGACAATTAATAAAAGACACTCAAACCCTAGAAACAGAGATAAAAAATATCTCTAAAAGAATACAAGAAATATATAGCCAAATCCCAATAGACCTAGTATAAGTTTTATGAGAAATAAATATTAAGACTAATCATATAGAAGTCCTTAACAAAGATATTTTAGAAATTAAAACTTTGACAAAAAATCAAGACGGTGAACTAATTAAACTCACTAAAGAACAAGCTTAGATTATCCCTAGATTATATAGTTATCTTCCTAATGGAGATAGTGAGATCAGATTGGAATGAGGTACCTAGAGACCTCTCCATTCAGACCTTAGCAGACTTTTACCAAAGAATTCTAGAAAAGATAAATGATGATAGATTTTGTTATAAGATAAATTAAAATGAGATTGCCAACGCTGCCCAAGCAACTAGACTCATATTAGAAAGCTTAAATTTAATTTTTACATCTATAGAAGCTACCCAAGACTATAACAGTAGCTTTGTTAAATACTTACAATTAGATTTAAAAGCTAAGATAGAAGGATTAACCACCTTCTACGCACACTTTGTTAAATTTCAACAAAATTTAGCAAATTATCTTAATAATATGGAAGGCCATAACCTATCCAAAATGGATAGTATTATTAATGAACTTAGAGTAGACATGGCCCAAGTAGAAGAAAAATACCAAGAAATTATAAAGGGAATTAAGTTTATCTATAATAAACCTTCCCAAGCCGAATTATACTCTCCATTTATTTTAACTCATTTAGATAAAATAGAAAAAATTATAGAAATCATAAAAGCTAGGATGGCACAAGAATCTGTGCATAAACAAGAAAAAGAAGGTGAGGTAAAAGACTATTAATAAGATCGCTAATTCTGTTGTTAATACTCTTGTTAAAAATAATGAAGGTATCAACAATAATGCAAGAAAAGAGAATAAGACATTTAATGAAGAAATCCTTAGGGAGATAAAAAGACTAAAAGATTATTCAAACTCTTTAGAAAGGATTGAAAAAAGACTTGAACAAAAACAGGTAAGCACCTGTAAATTTAGAGAATCTCCTTATATAGGATCTAAAGAAGGAAAGACCATAACTAGAAGAATCATAAATGATGGATTAGATAAGAGTAGTAAGATAGTTATCCCTATCCCCAAATATTGGACATAGTAATTGTATGCTCCAAAGACATAAAGATTCATCCTACAATGTTAGGACGTGGTGGAAGGAGAGAAATTTCACCAATCCTCTCTAATGGAAAGAATGGGGTGAAGTTGACTGAAAGATTATTGAAGATTCCATTCATAATGGGCAACTTCCAGCCGTTAGATACATATATTTGTTTAAAGAAGGTGCCACTCCTATGAATCCTAATTATAACAAGAATTATCATTATAGAAATCATGTGTTAGACAAATCCTATATTAAGTTTCAAGTTTTTGACTCAGAATGGCTTAGATCTAGAGGAACTGATAGGAAGTTCCAATTCCTAACCTTTGAAATCTTTCAAGCAAGAATCCAAGGATTACATAGACCTCAAAGTAATATCAACATATCATGTTGTTTAGTAGATAAAAGATGGAAAGATTTTGAGAAAAGCCTTATTGGGATAGCCCAATTAGAAATGTTAGACAATATATGATACTTTAATGTCATTTCGGCATTTACAGTATCCGTAGACACAACCAAACATTTTAAGTTAATCTTATATGCTAGTGGCTATGAAGACTATATTATTCCAGACGCTAATATAAATATAGAATTCTGAAGCTATGTGAAGTTCTCCCAATTCCCTTATGAAGGAATGCAATCGGGAATTCCTAGCGGTAGCCTTAATGAAGAAATATTTGTTAAAACCAATATTTCAGACTATAATCATACTTACAGTATTAGGAATACAGGACCTATGAAAGAAAAAGCTAAGACCCTTTGCGAATTGCCAGAATTTTAATAAACTAAGACTATTGATAGGCAGGGTTTCACCGCGGCGCGAGAGTCACCTGCGCGCCGGTCGTTTAATGTTCGGCTCACCTGAACTATACAAAAACCTAAACTACGACTACACTCAACTGGTGAGTATAGCGGTAAGTCGGGTATCGAAAATCCATAGAGACAAGTTGCTAGAATTTATAAGGTTTAGTGCTCCGAAATAAAAGTGTAAAGATGATTAGAAACTAAAAAGGAAAAGATGCATAAAAGGAAAATGATTAATCTAGGCGAGGGAAATGAAACTAGGTTAACAAAGCGAGTAAAACTATAGGTTGCGTCGAATATCCCTCACCCGAGTTAAGTAGTATAAAATGGTTACATGGGTCGACGAGTTATTACAAATGCGTCTCGTTTCGACAGTTAATTAAATCAAGGGTTGTTACGCCCTAAATCATCATAAAAGCCTAATAAGATTTTGGCGTCAACAAATATCCCAGAAATTACGCGCGAAAGGTCGTAAGCATGGGACATACATGATATGCCCCGTCAAATCTCCTAGGCGTAATAACTAGGACAAAGCACTCGAAATAGACCCGTAAACTCCCTCACCAAAGCAAAGCAACGCATCAACTCGAGTGAGTTCAATTCAAACATAACCTAATTTAAGTTACCTAGAAAGCATGTTAAAAACGCGATAAATGGAAAGCGGTAAATAAACGCGGTAAAAATACACTACAAAGCAAGTAATCAAAGCATGTAAACCTAAATTAGAAAGGTTGTAAATTAACTAGAAAGCAAGAAATGAAGATATACAAACTATATTAATGGAGAGGATGATGAATAGTCAACATTCAAGCCCAAAAGTGTGTCAATCCAAGAAGAAATGAAGAAGAACTAAACAAATCACCCAAACCCTAACTATTCTATCTTCTAAAACTATCTAGAAACGTTCACATTTGTTTATTACATCAACATTGGCTTATATACCAAGTGGGAATTAAATTAGAAAAGAAAAGAGAAAAGAAATGCAAAATATCTGCTGAAAATAGGGGGTCGATCGATCGACCATATAAGACGGGGCAAAAATGGGAAGGGTCGATTGATCTACCATTGGTCAATCGATCGATCAAGCAGGGGCAAACTGCATTTTCCCCTATTTTGGCTTGCATTTCTCCTCCACTAAAATCGTCGTAACTTCTTCGTTCTGAATGGGAATCGCGCACCGTTTGCATCCACACGAAGCTTGCGAGGAGGGCTACAACTTCCATGAAGAAGTTAGGCCAGGTGCCCAATCTGTAAAATGACTAAAATCCCTTGAACGTTAGGTTGTGTACATAAATAGAGCAGAACGCGTCCGAAGTTCACACTTAGCATCCAATTACCTACAAAAGCTCAATTAATCCCTGCAAAACATGTTAACGTAGAAATACGAGGTTGTCTGGTTAACGAGCATAAATATAGGGAATAAGATACCCGAGGAGGCTAGAATACGTAGGTTCGATGGATGAAATACACAATATTTGCGTATTATCACACCCCCTAACTTACACATTGCTAGTCCCTAGCAATGAAATAGGATGCAACAAGAACTACAAGAAAACCAAAAGCAGGAGATAGTACAAAAGTGTGGTATAAAATCAAAAGGCCACTTTCGCGGGCGATTCGATTGCATTTAGCGTATGCAATAAGCCATTAAAGCCCTAGGTCACCATAGTGGACGAGTGTCGTCTCGTGAGGGTTTTCAGAGATGGTAACCACAAACATCACATGGTTTCCTCAAAAAATGCCCAACCCAACATGCAACAAGCCCAACAATAGCGAAAAGGATTTCATACGCATTATTAGCAAAATGAATGAATTCAAACAAAAGTCCAAATCATTAACATTATAGAATTCACGTCATAGAATTGAAACCTTAAAATATGGTAGGGGAGCGAGCACATGCTAAGTATGATTTGGCGAAAAACATAAATAAACCGAATAAACATTAAAGCAAGCATATATTCAATTCTCACGGGCATTACGCTCATCAAGCGAATTCACTCGAAACAGGTAGGTAACACACGGGACATGCGGGCTAAAGAGTAAATGTAAATGGAAACTAGGGCGCACACATGTCACAGATGAAGAACGCTATATATAAATTGAAAAACAGTAATCTCAATGAAAGGATACCACTCACTAAAAGAGGCGAAATGCATTTTCACAGATTATCACAACTATTATGACTTTTAAATTACATCAACCTAAGATCACATAGGACTTTAATAGGGTTATAATGTAGGTATGGCTAAGGTACGAAACGAAGGAATATATGTATGATTCAAAGTGTTCGGAATGAAAACTCGGGATAATGGAATAATGCGGACAATATCAAAATCGGAAAACAAGTTCCAAAAAGGCATTAGATATATCATCGGGGAGAGTAATCAAAGCTTATTGAACGATATACAACATATACAAACTTCTCTTTCTTTTTCTTTTCTTCTTTTTCTCATTTTCTCTTTTGTTTTCTTTTGCTTTTTGCTTTCTCTTTTTCTTCACTTTTTTCACTACTTTCTTTTCTTTACTTATCAAACTCTCATATGCCTAAATTGCAACCGGCATCATAACAAAATCATTCAATCCCAAGTAACATTCCAAACAAAGGTATGGAAAGTGTATGTATGGGCTAAAACTCCAATTTAGAGTTAGTTATCGTAATGGGGTTATGAAACGAAAGGCTAATATTTAGGCTCAAAGGGGTTAACGAGGGTAAACATATAAGGGTGAGGTCAAGGCTAATATGGATGATATATCAAAGAGGGCCTATGATCATTTCACAAAGTTTACGCAATTATCGAGTCAAAACAATTTATGAAAATTATGCTCAAGTAACACATTTCAAGTATGAACTCAATTAATGAACGGTCAAATGAAAGAATAGTGAGATTACCAACGAATTCAACGTTTTCAATGAGAAAAGAATAGTGTATACACTCACAAAAGACGAAAGGTACAAAGCTTACTCGGTGTAAGTATATACAATGAAACAAAAGATTACCGAGTTATAAAAATCTTAAACCAAATCAATAAAGCAAGGAAAGTGCATATGCTAACGGGATTAAAGTTTAATTCATGAAGTTATTCATAATATCAATAATCGAGACTAAAGTCTAATAACTTCTAAAATCGAGAACATGCATCATTGGGCTCTCTATTGGATTGGGAAATTATTGAAATTTATCATCGGAAACAAAGGCAAAATGCCCAAAAAAGGAGAAAAACTAAAGAAAATCTTTTTGAAATTTTTAATTTTTCTAAGAAAATCATACTAAGTAACTAACATGTGAGAAAAAACATGGACTAAATGAAGAAATGGATAGAATATCCCACACTCCCTAACTCAAAACTTGGCATTGTCCTCAATGTAAATTAAGAATCAAGTCAAAGAGAGGAAAATAGTGATATTACCCAAAAATGGAGCGATCCCCATAAGAACAAGTCCAAAGAATCTACAAAACAAGTTAGTACCGAGCATAGCAAAAACAAATAATAAAAAGTTAACTAAGTACACTAGACTAAATTAAAAAGGAAAGAAAAAATAAAAAGCTAACTATATACAACCTACTATTTAGACTTCACACTAATTGTACACTAGAAGTCTAAATAGCTGAGGGTCCACCATAAGAACGATTTGACTTTGGAGGATAACCGGTGTACCCTCACATACAAGCATGCCTTCCGAAAAATATGAATTCCATTTTAACAACGGAAGGCACGTGTAAGGCAAAAGAAATGAACCATCGCCAATTAAAAGTTTTGGTGGGACGATGGGGGGTTTGGATTGAACGGGTGACAAAAACAAGTGGGGACCGAGAAAAGTTGAATATCCTCCCAAGGATTTTGAAGTTGGAATGGGAGGCGGCGCACACAAAGGCAAAGATACGATCGTGGAGGGCGACTCGAGCAAGTACTCCTCATCGACGATAGGGTTTAAAACATTAAAGTTCGAAACCGAATCATCGGGTACTTGTTCTGGTGGGGTAATAGAGAATGAAAATGGGGATGAAAGAAATTCAAACTCATGAGATGAATAATCATCGCATGAAGTTGGAATTTCAAAGGAAATAATATCATTTTCATTGAAATGTTCTTCTTTGTGAGCCAAAGAAGAAATCATTTCATTGCAAATAGATATTACGTCATTATCATCCTCACTGTCAATATCTATTATGCAATGGGCAAAGTCTAGAATGGCTTGTTCCAAAGTAGGCACAAGTACCTCATTTGGTTCAAAACATTCGTCGACCTCGAAAGTCTCGGAAGCAAAATCGTCGTCGGACTCAAATAATAAATCCAACTCATGTTCCCACGAACGATTTTCTTCCTGATAACGATTTTCAATTTTCTCATTTTCATACATACACAAAACCTCACCGAAAGTCATAGGTCGAGGTGCAGATGCATGAAAATGGAAACTTTGAAAATTACCATCGGACTTAAACGAAAACTCATTATTATAGGAATTTTGAAAACTATTGCAATTCGTTTCAAAATTCCTATTATAAGGAGGTAAAGGCCTAAAATCATTGTCATCATCATTAAAATTCCAATAACCTAAGTTTTGACTTTCGTTATACTCGCCCAAAGTCATATTTGAATTTGTTTTACTTTGGGATGCTAAGTATTCACCGAAAGTCATAGGCCTAGAATTTTGAGAATTATAACAAGGATTACCGAAAGAATTGGAATAAGACATGCTTACCCCAAAAATGGCTCAAGTGGCGAATTCCACAAAATACGTGCGCGCGGGAAATTCGAGCGTTTCTAAGTGCTCAAATGTGGAAGTCCTGTAAAATATTAGCAAATAATACAAATAGAAAGAAAATACTATGAGATACTAAATCAAATAAAGTCTAAAATAGACTCATCCCCGGCAACGGAGCCATTTGATAGGCAGGGTTTCGCCACGGTGCGAGAGTCACCTACGCGCCAGTCGTTTAATGTTCAGATCACCTGAACTATACAAAAACCTAAACTACGACTACACTCAATGGGTGAGTATAGCGGTAAGTCAGGTATCGAAAATCCACAGAGACAAGTTGCTAGAATTTATAAGGTTTAGTGCTCCGAAATAAAAGTGTAAAAGAGGATTAGAAACTAAAAAGGAAAAGATGCATAAAAGGAAAATGATTAATCTAGGCGAGGGAAATGAAACTAGGTTAACAAAGCGAGTAAAACTATAGGTTGCGTCGAATATCCCTCACCCGAGTTAAGTAGTATAAAATGGTTACATGGGTCGACGAGTTATTACAAATGCGTCTCGTTTCGATAGTTAATTAAATCAAGGGTTGTTACGCCCAAATGATCATAAAAGCCTAATAAGATTTTGGCATCAACAAATATCCCAGAAATTACGCGCGAAAGGTCGTAAGCACGGGACATACATGATATGCCCCGTCAAATCTCCTAGGCGTAATAACTAGGACAACGCACTCGAAATAGACCCGTAAACTCCATCACCAAAGCAAAGCAACGCGTCAACTCGAGTGAGTTCAATTCAAACACAACCTAAGTTAAGTTACCTAGAAAGAATGTTAAAAACGCGATAAATGGAAAGCGATAAATAAATGCGGTAAAATTACACTACAAAGCAAGTAATCAAAACATGTAAATAAAGCATGTAAACCTAAATTACAAAGGTTGTAAATTAACTAGAAAGCAAGAAATGAAGAAATACAAACTATATAATTGGAGAGGATGATGAATAGTCAACATTCAAGCCCAAAAGTGTTTCAATCCAAGAAGAAATGAAGAAGTACTAAACAAATCACCCAAACCATAACTATTCTATCTTCTAAAACTATCTAAAAACATTCACATATGTTTATTACATCAACATTGGCTTATATACCAAGTGGGAATTAAATTAGAAAAGAAATGAAAAATATCTGCTGAAAAATAGTGGGTCGATCGATCGACCATATAAGACGGGGCAAAAATTGGAAGGGTCGATCGATCTACCATTTGGTCGATCGATCGATCAAGTAGTGGCAGACTGCATTTTCCCCTGTTTTGGCTTGCATTTCTCCTCCGCTAAAATCGTCGTAACTTCTTCGTTCTGAATCTGAATCGCGCACCGTTTACGGCCACGCGAAGCTTGCGAGGAGGGATACAACTTCCATGAAGATGTTGGGCCAAGTTCCCAATCTTTAAAATGACTAAAATCCCTTGAACTTGCGGTTGTGTACGGAAATAGAGCGGAGCGCGTCCAAAGTTCACACTTAGCATCCAATTACCTACAAAAGCTCAATTAATCCCTGCAAAACATGTTAACGTAGAAATACAAGGTTGTCTAGTTAACGAGCATAAATATAGGGAATAAGATACCCAAGGAGGCTAGAATGCGTAGGTTCGACAGATGAAATACACAATATTTGCGTATTATCAACTATATAGAATAACCCTTTGTTTATTAATCAAGACGATGTCACTGAAAATGTTACTATCCAGTTTGGTCCTCCTAAGATTATCAATAATAATATCTAGACTGAAGAAATTAGATTTGGAAATATGGGAGAAGCCATAATCAGTGATCCTTCGAAAAGAGAATGTAGTATTAAGACTAGTTCTAGTTTACTAAGACAAGCCCCAGTTATTAGACCTAGAAGATCATTTGAACAAAAAGACTTAGTTAAAGAAAAAGATAGAATCCAAAACTTTGGACATAATCCCTCAAAATTGGACATGAAGACATTTAAAGAACATCTTAATAGAAGTCATTCTGTTAGGATCCAAGAAAGAGATAGATATAATATGATAGCTCAAGACCGTATATTAAAATTAAATGAATCTAAGAATGCTAAAGAACTTCTTAGAAACCTAAGACTAATAGAAGAAGGAGAAGAAAGATTAATGCCAGCTACACAAGTAGGTCCTAATAAGCAAGAGATAGGAAGTAGTAGTAGGCTAAAAGATGCTAGTAGACTTTTTAGTAAACCAATAGGAATAAATATTCCCACTTATTATAACACTTTGGTTAAGACTAAACCTGATTATATAAAATACTTTCGAACTAGTGACAAGAGCTTCACTCCTGTTAAGACCATGGCAAGTCAAACCATAAATTCAGTTGGGATACACCTTCACTTAGACAATGTCCAAGATAGGAAGAAAGGTTTAGACGACTGGTGTAATCAGATGAACATGTGTTTTCCATCTAATAAATAATGGGATGCAAGTTCATGTAAACAATACGCTGAACAATCCATTAGACGTATTGCAAAATACTATATTGATAGCTTAAGAAAGGCTACAATGAAGACTCCTTAGCTAAGATTGAGAAAATGAAAGAGAGCCTAGAAGAGAGATCAATTTAAGAATATATTTAATTTTTTACATCAGAATTCATTGGAGCTGGTCATTTATCTCAAATCAATGAACAAGACTTAGCAAAAAACAAGTTATCCCTCCTTAGCATTTGCAAACTAGATAAGATCAATGAATATAGAAATAATTATGAAGAGCTATACTACCAAATTAAAGAGTATGGAGAGACCTTAAAAGATAAATACTTTAGGAAGATACCTGCCATGGGACAAATCCTAATTAATGAATATAGGAATTGGCCAGGAGTAGATGGAGTTAAAAATAATTACCTTGGTGAAAGAATCAATTTCGCCAAAGACTATATCATATCTAAGAGAAGTGATATAACTCAAGGAAGGTTGATAGAAGAAACTTTCAAGAGGATACTTCCAATCAAAGATGAAAGAGACATCGTTCCAATCCAATGGGGATGTGGAAGTGAATCTAAGAAATTCAAAAAGAAATTAAAATGGAAACATAGGAAGTTTAAGACTAGACCTTTAGGATTTCCAAAGAAATATAGATTTAGACCATCTACTACCTTTTGAGAAACGAACTCTAAGACTAAGAAAAATATATTTAACCAAAGACGATATTTTAAGAACAATACTAGTAAATATAAGAAGGTTCCTAATTATAGGAAGGAAAAAGAAGTATCTCAATCTATAACTACCATTAAAGAATGTTAGACTTGTGGCAAAGATGGACACTTTGCTAAAGACTACCCTAATAAGAAAGATAAAGAAGGTACTAAGATTATTAATACAATATTAGACTTTGCAGATCAAGAAGAATTAGGCATTTTATATGCTATAGAAATATCAGACATAGAAAATGATGATAATACTAGTATCTATAGTGCATATACAGGTAGTGATTCAGAAGACTATAATAGTGACACTGATGAGTATGAAGACTCCCAAGATACTTTATATTTATATATGATGCAAACTAATCAAGACGATTTAGATGATGAATATATAGACTTTGAAGAAGCTTGGTATAAATGTATATTAAGCCCCTTTTTAAAGAAAAGATGGACAGGTAGTAATCCTGAGTTACTAACATATATACCTAGTTGTTACTATGATGAAATACATTATTGCACATTTGAAATAAAATGTATCAAGAAAGACTTTAGATGTGTAGAATGCTTTGAGACCATACAAACATAATTATTTATGGTTTGTGTCAATTGTCAATTACACTACCATGAAAACTATTAGAGAATTAGAATTAGATTTAGAGCAATTTATACTAGCCAGTATGACGCTAGAATAGACCTAGATATTAAAACATATTACCAAGATATCGATAGAAATATGGATAAAATATTGCAAGAAAATGAAGACTTAAAAGGAAAGGGAATTTCCTATGACTTAGAAGACAACTGCTCCGATAGTAGTACAGAAGACCTAACATCACTAGATTTTATAGATAAACCTAATAAAGTAATATCTATTTTAGAAAAGAATAATTTAGGAATATCTACTAAACCACATGCTTATTTTGTAGAGTTATTCGTGCAACATAAAGACTATCATAAAATACTTTTAGCTTTTATAAATACAGGATGCTCTTAGAGTATTTGTAAGGCTAATGCCTTCCCTGAAGAATATTTTCTAGATAGTAAGAAGGAGATCCATGGTAAGGTAGCTAATGGAGAACCATTTACCTTATAATTTCATACTATTCCTATTTAGTTTAAATTAGTGAATCAGACTAACAAAACTGTAAATCATCAGTTTTGGATAATGGATCCTCGTCCTAGTTTCACAGGAAACATTATTTTAAGACAAGACTTTATTAGTAAATATCATACTTATACTCAGTATAATGATAAGATATTAATTAATGATAAAGAGGAATTTAATATTAAAGCCCCTCTAATAGATCATAAGACTGCATTTGACCTTATGCAGGTCAAACCTAATTATAGATCGATAAAACATCAGAGTTCTTCAGCGAAACATGGTGGACCTAGACCTACAAACCAATAAGAAGTCCTATAAATCACTAAACCCTTACAAAAAGAATGTAAGTGTCCAGACCAAAAATGTTATAAGAAGATAGCACTTATACGACAAGACATTTTAGATCAAGCCCAGTACACCTTATTACAGGTTCAAGCTCTATCTAAACAGAAGAAAAGGGATATAGAAGTAGAAAAAGAAAAGATTAGGCAATTAACAGAGCGTACTTTAGGAGAAAATTCCATCTCTAAGTGGGATAAAGACCAAAGTTATTGTGAAATTATCCCTACTAACCTAGACTCCACTATTAATGGTGGAACATATAAGAAAGGATATTCACAAGAAGACAGGGAAGAATTCAAAAAATATATAGATGAATTGCTTAAGTTAGGAATCATTAGAGAAAGTAAAAGTAGACATAATAGCCTTACCTTATATGTTCAAAATGAATCTGAACGTAAAAGAGGAAAAGGACATATGGTTATAGATTATAGACAACTAAATAAGAATTGTGAATTTGATTCTTATAAGATACCATGTAAGAATAATTTAATCAATTTGAATTATATTCAGTAAGTTTGATTACAAATTAGGCTTCTGGAAAATTAAGATGCATCCAGATAGTATTACTTGGACAACCTTTAGTGTGTCCCAAGAAAAATACGAATGGCTAGTAATGCCATTTGGATACTTGAATGCTCTTCAAGTATTCCAAATAAGAATAGATAATATATCTAGACCTTATTCAGAATTTTGTCTTGTTTACATAGATGATATTCTTGTATATAGTAAGACTAAGATAGAGCATATAGACCATCTTAAAAAGATTATTTTAGAATTAGATAAACATGGTATTGTTATTTTCGAAAGGAAAATGCAATTATTTCAGACTGAGATGGATTTTGTGAGAATGAATATTAATAAGGAAAAAATATCCTTAGCTGAACACATAACCAAAAAGATTCTTGAGTTTCTAAACCAACTCAAAGATAGAAAACAATTACAATAATTTTTAGGATTGCTTAATTATGTTGCTGACTTTATTCAAGACTTGGCTTTAAAAAGACAAAGCTTAACTACCAAATTAAAAGGAACAGATAAGACTAATCATTTTTACGTACTAAAGATGATTTTGAAGTTATAAGATAGATTAAAGAAGCAGTCAAAAATATCCCTTTACTTGAACTACCCAACGCTGAAGACCAATTTATAGTAGAAACAGATGCATCTAATAAACAATGGGGAGCCGTATACTTTGCCATTGATCATCAAACAAAGAAAAAGAAACTTTGTAGATATAGCTTTGGAACCTTTACAGATCCAGAAACAAGATACACTACCTATGAAAAAGAAGTTTTAGCTATAGTAAGGGAAATAGAAAAATATATATTTTTTCTTAGACCTAAACATTTTACTGTGTATACTGACTTTTCTTAGGTAGTAAAATTAAGAGATTTAGACTTGTCCAAATCAAGAACTAATAGACTTATAAGATGGCATAAATTTCTTAATGGTTATGACTTCTCTGTTATACATACTAAGGGTAGTAAAAATACCATTCCAGACATTATATCAAGAGAACCGATGTTTGGTAGCACTAATATAATTTCATGTTTTACGTTGCAAACAGAAGACTTAGACAGCCTGAGTTCCTATGGAACCAATAGACTGAAAAAAGAAGACGTTGCAAACTATCTTAGACCCGTAAGATCAAATATTGGTGTAACGCAAAGACAGATTCATATTCGAGATTCTCAAGAAAGACCAATCCTAGAGAACTTTGATGGTATCTTAGTTCCTCTTGGAAAATCTAGACATGAGACTATTTCTCAAAATAGACTCATTGGGAAGATGTATTTCCCCCAATATAGACCCGATCAAAGATATCCAGACTTGATCAAATATAGGAGAGAATTTTTCGATGATGAAAATACTATTATAGACGCTATGAATAGACTGTGGATAGAATTCAAACAGAATTTAGTAGCAATTGCCAGATTCATGAGAACTCAAAGACTTGAAGTTACACAAGTTACTGGTACTACTATTTCTAGACCGCAGACTCAGACTTATGCTCAGACTCTTGGAGAATCCTCTAAAACCAGACCTGCTGATAATTTTTGTTATAAGAAAAATACTTTAAAGACTAAGATTGTTATACCTTTTGGTCATAATAATCTTCCAATATCAGAAGAATATCAAAAAGACGTTAATAAGATTATTAAACATTTTAATATGTTATTATCCAAAATTAATGGAGATGCCTTAATGTTTAGAGGTTTCTTCAAAGATGTTCCAAAAATTTATCTTTTTGAAAAGACAAAGATATCCCAGATCACCTTAGTAGACTATGCGTTTATTGGACTCATCCGGATAAAGACTATGGAAGACTTTATTACTTGTGGAAAAATTGTCCCTGAGTATTTCAAGAAGGTAGAAGACTTCCTTCCCCTGTTTGCTAGGATCTACCAGATTGCTCCAAGTTCTTGCAGAGGAATGGGAGTTGAGGGGTTTAGACTTGTTAGATTATCCAATTATTCATTTAAAGACATGGAGATTCTATCCAAAGACGAGACTAAAGACTTAATTGTTAATAATTCCAAGATCCAGATTGCCCAAGCTATGGAAATGATAGAAATCATGGAAGTGTTAACAGGTGAAGACAGATGGTACACTGCATACTATAAAGAAGACCTCATTATCCAGGCTGATGAGCCATTTAATGGAAGACTCAAGAAAGAATCTAAGGAAATAATGGAGATTGCTTTGACATCCAGGATTAGAGTGGTAGGCCTCATTGATGAACACTTCAACAAAAATGATCTACCAGACGAAGACAAAGACGAAGAAGAAGAAGACAAAGATAGAACAGAGAAGGGCCCCACCTTACTCAATGAATTATTAAAGGCCGAAGACTCCATTATTTAGATTGAAGATTCTCTTGCAGTGTGAAGATGAAGAAATCTCAGACCTGCCCCATATGGGGCTAGATAGCTTATTTTTATAAAGAAAGAGACAGCCACAAAGACGTTAGGTTCGCAATTATCACAAGACGCCAAGACTGCTTTTGGAAAAGCAAAAACGTGAAGAATCAAAGGATGCCAAAGTTGTAGACCTTTAATTATTTTATTGCGCTTTAATTATTGTGTTCTAGCTTTTATCTTTCGATTTTCTGTCATCTTGTAAGCTCCCTTGTGCTATAAAAGGGATAGTCATGGTTGTGTGTAAGATATCGAATATTATAAGTTAGAGAGAGTGTGTAAGCTTAGTGAGTAATATGTACATGATTGAGTAAACCTCACATAGTTAAGGGAGAGGGGAGAGTTGTATTGACTTATGCTATGCAATAAAAGTATTTTCTTTTCCAGAATCTCTTATGTTGAGTTTTTATTATTTTTTAAATTGTCTCCAACCTTCTATTCATAGAGAACTATTGTGTGGAACCTCTTGTGTAGCACACAAGGTGTTATACTTTTGAACCATCAGCAGGTGCCGATTTGTCGTGACACATTAGCCAGATGGGCGTTAGGCATGGAGGTATACATGCAGGAAACGGATACAATGCCAAAATAGTGGATTGAAGTGCGACATATAAAGAGAGAGTTTCAGGAGGCTGAGACCGGAGAAGAATAGTAACAAGGCTGAAGAGAAGAATGAAAGAAGATAAATATATTGTTGATCAGAAGGAATGTATAACTCGAACTAAACCCTTAACGATTTTACGTATTATTGTTTTAAAAGAAACTTGCACGAGCCTACAGATCACTACAGACTTTTTAGCATTTGTTAATAAAACAGATTTAGACTTAACTAGAGAAATCCAAGATTGGACTCTTACATACCCTAAAGATAAAGATATTATAGAATCTGCTTTAACATACACAGGTGGTACATTCAAATATATAGACCAGGTTATTTAGTGGTCAGTACGTGAAGTACCTAGAAAAGAAATAATTAGAACAGGGATCCGTGATCTCTTTAGACAAATATTAAGAACTGAAGATTTTGCAGAAGAACTATCAAGACTTAAAAAATATCAAGAATATACTAAAGTACTTGAAGACAGTATAGACGTATTAAAATTTATTAGATAAAAAAGGCTATCAGAAACCAAAGTTGTTTTAATTAGAGCTGGAGGAATCCGTCATCTTCTTAAAAACGTAGAGATAGCTTCCCCTAAAACATATCGTGGATTTTTGTCATCCTAGGGTGATAATAATTTAGACGAATTTATAAATAATGATATAATTGATATTGCTAATCAAATATATAAAGAAACTAGACTGATAAAACCAGAATATCGTATAAGGTATTTAAGACTAGAATATTTTCATTCAAAATCGCTTGCAATTTTTAGACTTCCTGAGGAAAATATTTATATAGATAATCTCTACTATTCCAAAATTTCAGTACGATAGTTACGGAAGAAGTTGGAGAAGTAGCAGCTCTGAAACTTCTCTTAGACTCCCATATTAATTTAGACATTAGAAATAAGCTTAAGACTCTAGTAATTATTGGGGTATAAATTTATATTCCTATAACATTAGAAAGAGACAAAGGCATAAAAAGAAAAAGCGGTCCCCCAAAGGTAGTTCTAAAAAGACAAAAGTGGTCCCAAAATCGTGTGGATGACATTAGCCCATCATTTAAGCCCGTTAAATTAGCCCGTCGGAAAGCCATACCGTCTCTCTCTCTCTCTCTCTCTCTCTCTCTATATATATATATATATATATATATATATATATATATATATAAGTTACAATGGTGTTTTCACTATTCATAAGACGGGGAGACACTTCACGGTTCAGATTGACGCCAACAAGGCGAGAAATGGAAAGCTGAGATTATTTTGATGCATTTTCCTCTTTTACCCTTTCCTTTTTGGTTTCCCCCTCTTTTTATCTCACTATATTAATTGGTTTCTCTTTTGCTTTAATTCAAAACAAAGGGCAAAAGAGGAAGTGTACGCACAAAATTGTATCTAAGCTTTGTTTCTATACAAGATGACCACGTCTCTCTCTCTCGCACGGTATTCTATGAGGTCGGTTTTCATCTAAGACTCATTTTTTCCCTTCTTCATTTCGACTCTTTGTTGTCGCGATTTTCATCATCATAGATTCATCAAGTAATATCATTTTCACGGTTATCATTTCATTTTACCCCTAATTTTTTTACTTTTAGTTTAGGTCTGCGTTACCACCAAATCATAGGTGAGGAAATGGCAGGTGAAGAAATCACAGGTTTTGACTCATAGATTTTGACTCTCTCCCAATGAAAACCTCTTCAGGTAGCGTTCTCTCTTATACACTCACATATGCACACACTCACACACACGAACCCGCCTTCCTACATCATTTCCATCTGCCTCTGCCTCTGCCTCTTTTTCTCTCTCTCACATCCTCTTACAGGCGCACACACAAACAATCACATATCTGATTGGTTTTTGTTTTTTTAGTTATAAACATAGTTAATTTATTGTTTTGTTTTTGAAATTTCAATTGTGTTTCTTGAGTTAACGTAGTTGATTTTTTTGGTCTTTGTGAAATTTTGATTTGGGGTTTTCTGAGTTAACATAGTTGATTTGGGGTTTTGCAACAGGTATATTCAGCTTGCAGAAGGTATAAAAGAGCTTGTAACAGGTATATTAAGCCTGCAATGAGTGTACACCATGGTGTCAATGATCTGAAACCATGTTAAGCATTTAATTGTTAGGGTTTACTTATTTTATGGAGATTTTAGGGTTTGTTGTTGTTGTTTTACATTTTGGTTTTTTAGATTTGTGGATACGCACTGAGCTTTTGGGGTTTTCTTTAAATTTAGGGGTTTTAAAATTTCATTTTGGGGTTTTCTTGAAATTTATAATTTTAAACTTCGAGTTATACATTTTAACAATTAAACTTTTTGTACATGTTTGTGTTTGAGTAATATGTGTACTTTACTTTCTCATGTACTAATTTTGTATCTCCAATTTGATTTTCAAGAAATCTTAGGTACTAATTTTATTCTTATTTCATAGGAAGTATTGTGGTTGATTATGGTACTCTATTTTGTTTATTGTATTTCCTAATTTGTATTTGATGGATTTGGAATTGTTCTTTAGTTCATTTACATATTGGAGGGCTGATTTGTATGTTCTACCCTTCAAATCTCAGGTTTTATTGAGGATCTTTAATGTTGGGAACCCATGAGGGCCACTACACTTCAGCAACGCGATGTTTACCTGTTCTAAATGAAGAAGGTAATTTGATAACTGGGGAATCGAAAAAGGCGATGTTTACCCATCGTGATTCTTATTTTATGAATGTTAATATAATTGCGCTATATTGTTATAAATCCCCTTTTTTGTGGTTGAAGTTGTTTTCACGTGGAAGATAATTGTGTTATATTGTTGCATCTGACAATTGTAGCCATCGCTTAATGGTAATTTGTGAAATTTTTATTAATCAAAAAGAGAAAAATATGTTAAAAAAGATGGGAGTCTGAGAATGGGAAGCAGGGGTTAATCCTGAACTATACTCTGTAGATTTTGCTAGAGACCCCCTGAACTATATCCAAATCACGACCTACTGAAGTCACCATTTTTTTGCAAGGACCTCCTAGGCAGCAAAAACACTACTAAAAAGTCCCTATAGGGGGGGACTTTGAAACAATATACATAGTTTAGGGGGCTATTTTAACCTACAAGGTGTTATTTATAAAATTTTAAAAATTTGGCATTTCTGTTTGTTTATTCCTCATATATTAGAATTGTTGTGTTTGAAGCAGTGTTCTTATGCTTGGGATTTATGGTTCAGGATGGTTCATTTAAGATAGCCATGGGTTCAAGTGGCACTGGTGAAACAGTCAGCACATTTACAAATGAAATAGAGATGGTAGTGCCAAGGAAGTCTAATAAGATCAAGATAATGGGTGGGGTACAACGAGGGTCCGCTGGAAAGTTGATTGGGCTCGACGGTACCGATGGTATAGTGAAGGTAGATGATACACATTATATGATGAAAAAATGTGCATTTTATATATACCATGCATGCTTCCAGCTTTAAACATGTATTACTTTGTGTTGAACTGATACATTGTTTGATTTGTTACTGTATATACCACCAAGTACTTCCTTCCCCCCGGCTTTAATTTCAAGTTTAAGTATATTTTATGCTATAATGAAGAGTTTGCCAATCCAGTAACCCAATATAAAAGTGAAAGTGTTTGATTAATTTTTCCCAAAAGTCAAATTCATTAGCTTTGGGAAAAATCCCCATATGGTCTGCTACTAATCCCCATATGATGTTTTATATTTCTGTATTCAGCAAGCCATTATACTAGGGCATAAGAACTATCTGAGTTTAGAGGTGGTATGTGCTACTAATCCCCATTTTCAAACTAACTTTTTATTTATTGCCATAATAAAAATATTCGGGACTACTACCCCAATTCCGGACTAAATAATGTCTGTGATTTGATAAATCATGAAGATCAACTTCTTGGGGCTTCTATAAAGGTGTGGAAGGAATGTTCATAGCTATTTTTAAACCCGCTTTTTGTATTGCACATAATGAGAGATGCATTTTTTGAGTACTTTGCCACTTCATTCTCTCTTTGTCGATATCTCTCACAAACCCTTGTCGCCCTCATTTTCTCTCACTCGATCGGCGTCCTCTCCATATCTTGCATCTTTGTATCATCCAAGAAGGTAGTATTTTTTCACATGTTTTACAAATTTCGAATCCAACCTCTAGGGTTTATCATTGTGTTTGTTTTGATTTTGATCAACATCTCCACGATTTTGTTTTGAAACTCTAAGGTTTATCATTTGTTTTGGTTTTGATCGACATCTCCACGACATTGTTTTGAATGTCTAGGGTTTATCATTCTGATCCAGATGCGAGAATGATCTAGGTGCGTAAGGTATAGCTTCTTCATTCGAATGGAATTTCTGTTTTATATCTCTATTTTTATTATTGATATGTGTTGTAGGTATGGGTGTTAATCTATGTTATAGGTATGGGTGTTAATTAGAAATCTGGGTATGTCTTTTATTGAATTATGAGACTGTATACAAAACACAATGAGTTTGGTTATTGGGTATGTTCTCTATTGTACATCTTTGATTTAGTTCTTTAGTATATCTATGTTTACTTTTAGGTATTTGTATTCACTTATGTCTATAGGTATTTGTATTCACTTATGTTTGTATTCACTTATCTTTATTCTGTCTATTGGTTTTAGTATTTTACTTTATTCTAACTATTGGTTTTAGTAGTCTTACAATTAATTATTTTTAGTCATTTGTAAGGTGGTAGATTGATCATATGGAGGCGAGGGTTTACTTTTAGTGTTTTACTTTATTTATTTGATCTCTCATATCTCAATCTCTAATTCTATTTGTTTTATATTGTTTAAGATGAATCTCTTGGATTTGTTTGTTTTGTATGATTTTGAGAGAAATCGTTTACATGTATTGTAATTTAGTATTTAGTTTCAGTACATTTAAGTATGTGGTCTAAAAGCATGTTTAAGATGAAGCTCATATTTCGATGACATAATTTCGCGAATTACTCATATATTGAAATGTAACATGGTAGGGGGAGAAATCGTTTACATGTTTTGTAATTTAGTATTTAGTTTCGGTACATTTAAGTATGGGGTCTAAAAGCATGTTTAAGACGAAGATCATATTTTGATGACATAATTTCGCGAATAACTCATATATTGAATTGTAGCATGGTAGGGGGAGTTTAAGAAAAATCACATCTGAGAGTGAGAAGTGAGGCAACTCCTTGATCCTGTAGTGATCCCTATCTAATTCTAATTTTCATATGTTTTACTGAAGGATATGGACATATGGCTCATCAACTTCAGCATCAAGAGATACGACTATATATTATGGGGCATTGACCATGTCGTTGGAGTGGGATTTTAAATCTGACCACTTGGTATGTTAATTGTTATTTTAAGTGTACTTATACATACATATGCAACTATATTTAGTTATGCAACTGTAATAATTGGTTAATACTCCAATTATTGAAGACCATGTTTGGCATTTGGACAAAACTCTCCGATACAGTGGTTAATTTTTCACTTTTGCACCCCATGGTTCTGTGCGAGCACATGGCGATGATGGCAGCGGCCTTGACAGGCTATGGCAGAAGAAGAAAGTTGAGATCTGATAACATAATCTTGAAGTAAAAATCCCAAGTAATATTTATCCTAAAGGTAATTTGCAATTTTTTTTATATTATAAGTGGTACTATATGGCATCTTTTCAGTTACTTATATATCTTTGTGTTACCTAATTTATTTAGTTTTAACCTTATCACATAATGTCATGACAGGGATTTCTGACACTCTTCATAGGTGATACATGTTGAATATGATTTGAAGTCAGGCAATAAATTGACACAAAATAGAGAGGAGATTAGATATTGGAAATAAGGGCATAATTTGTCAGGTGTTCTCTTCATTGATCAGGTGCAAATGCTTGACATTAATTTGAAGTATTATCTATTTTTTCTTGGTCACAACAAGTGTTTGTTAACTTCCACATAAGAACCTCAACCCATTAGTTAATTTATTAATCTCTATTGTAAAATAATATAAAGTGAAATTTTTTGGTGGTTTTTGAGACTCATGCATTGAAAGGTGGTTTTTGTTCATAAGTCTCGATATCAGTTCATTTCTAAACCATATTGTCGAGTGATAAAGGTTTTTGTCGAGTTTGCAGTTTTCTTGACGTCTATTAATCCATAAGAGTGCGAATGATAATGACTTTACTGTTTTAATGGTTTCAGTTATATTTACTATTTTAATGGTCTCAACTGTATAGGAATTGTTTAAAAAGCGATAAACATCTTAACTATGACCTCTCAATTGGTTGAAATTTGAAACGAGACTGACTATGATCGACTCTCAATCAGCTCAAATCAATTTGTAAGTTTGTAAATATGCTCATTAGGAATTGAATCAGTTTTAGCATTGTGAATTATCACTGTGAATATGCTCATTTGGAATTGAATCCGCACAAATCAATTTGTATAGGCACACTTACATGTCGTAATTTATCAATGTGGTGTTCGGGATGTTCTAAGCTTAGGGTTTAAATTTTGACATTAGGCATTTAAATATTGTTTTGAATTTTGACATTTCATGGGCTATGATTTATAGATTATCTATTTGTTTCAACAACGATACACTAAATAACACGGGCTTCCTAATTTATGACAACCTTGCCTTATATTTAAATTTTGAGGCGGCGTTGGACTCTTTTATTCATTAGAAAAAGGACTATACTTTTATATGTGAAGGATTACTTAGAACCTCTGTTATTATATGTATTTGATTGTACCTTTTTGCAGTCTCTTTATTTTTTAACCCTTCAATCTAATGAATATGTTATCTTTAGCAGATATTACCGTATGAAATACAATTTTCACTTGCTACGTGATCATGCTATTTAGTATTCTAGAATTAGTTATTCTACTTGCACCTATTTAACATTTTGGTGTTAATATTTGGTGGGAATAAAGATCTCAACGTTTTTGAAAAGTAATTATATTGATCCATGTACGTAACTAAAGAATTTACTCAATTAATTTTTTTGGTTTGTGTAAAAATTATTCTCATTCCAACCAGAATCTATCTGCACTATGGCCATCTTCAAGTGATCATTGTGTACCTCTATATAAAACCATACACTACATACCTCAAACATATGGGATTTATCTCTCATTTTAAATGTGCGTGCATGAGGTTCTTTGTATGCTTTTGAGCGATAAATCATCTAATTTTTCACGAAGGAGGTATGAAGGTCGAAATAACAACATAAGTTTGCAATGGACTTTTCTTTGTTTCTAATCACGATTCTTCGTAACTTAAAAAAAGTTCTTCAGGTGAGTTATCTTGGTTCCAATTCCAAGAGTTGTTGTGATTCCAATTCTAGAGTTGTTTTGGTTCCAATTCCAAAAGCTGGAGCACCTTGAACTTGCAGTCTGTATCTTATTTTTCTTATTCTGCTTTGTGACAAGAAGCAAGATTCGAGCGAAACCAAACTTCTTTCTCTTAACAGGGAGCTTCGTATGTCCACTCTCCTTCTCATCCAGATTCCGAGCAGAGTGTATATCAACTTTCTGCAATCAGTTTTTTTTTTTACTTTAAGCCCACACAGCATTCGAACTGAGAAATAAAAAAACATCCATTTGTTGTTATAACTTCTAATTTTGCTTAAACCATTTCCTTTTCCTTTTGTTTTAAATTACCATCATTTTACATGCATTTGAGGCATATACTCTATGTTTTATTCACTTACATTAAGTTGCAGCTATGTTTTAATGATGTTAGGCTTTCCGTGTCAACAATGTCTATTGTTTTTTTAAATTCACCAAATGATGTTGTATAATTATGATATTTATCTAGAGTCTAAGATGGTATATCATTTTCCAGTTTTATTGTCTCATATTTTAATACCATAATTCCATTCATGAATCAAGTCCATTCATGAATCATACCTATGTTTCACCTCATTTTGTACTAAAGATGCTATAACGTACTTCTGCTCAATTTGTGTTTGTAAGTCTTAACGGCTTAAGTTGAATGAGTTGTAATGATAAATGTTTGTAAAGATAAATGTTTCAATTTAACATTTGGGGGGTCTGAAAAGCATGAGACCCTATATGTGGATTTAACATTCTGGGGGTAAGAAAATCACAAACACATAAACAAACAAGTTTATAGTTTTATCAATGTATTTTTTGCCTTTAATTGTACTGTTGTATAATACACCAGCAACGCTCATCTTAGATAGGATTTGGTATGTAGCGGCATGGTATATCTACTATTGAATTCTACTGTTTCCTTGAATTCTTAGATAGTGCCTTGAATTCTACTATTGTCTTGAATTCTACTGTTGCATAGTGCACCAATAACTGTTGCCTTGAATTGTACTATAGTAGCGGCATGGTGCTATGGTAAGACCCTTGAACCAATATAGATGTGTCACTTGCTTACCTACTAATATGATTTTCTCCAGTTTCATCCCCTCACAATACTCGAGCTTTTTTTATAAATATGATTAGTTATGATCTGCTATTGTGCCACTATGATATGCCAATATGATTTGCTATTGTTCGTTTGTCAATAACGTTGATAAATATATACTAAAGAATAATATGATCTGTTGTTGTGCCTTTTAACCAATATAAATATATTCTTTAATAGTCATTTTAATTGTTCTGCTCTGATTTTGATTAGTATCATTTATGCTTTCACATGATGAATAAGTATATAAAAGCAGAGACGGTTATGCAAAAGCTGTGGTAGCTGTAATATTGATACATGATCCATTTCCAAGTGGTCAACTTTATAATCAAGATTTTCTTTCCATAACGTCGATATATGAATGCACTTTCTAATTATTTTGTCCGCTGCAAGAAATCTACAACTACATTAGACTATTCATGCATTTCACAGGTTTTTCTAATTATGGTAGCTATTGGATATGGTACCAATAGGGTTTTATTTGAAGGTTTGATGGACAGTGCATTTCAGAGTTTTTTCTAAGCAAACTAAGTAATTCTTGCTTATTTACTTCTATACTACATTTTTTACTCTTATCTAATAAACTAAGGTATGCATTTCAGATTTCAGCATATAATTGACCATACATTCAGCAAGTTTTTTCTATGCATAGGATGCAGGTAATCCCCTATTTCATGTATCATGTCCTTTTATTTTTTTTAAGACAATACTTCTGCTTATAAGACAATACTAACACCATGATTTTTCTTCTTCAATCGATCTTAATGTGGCTTTTTTTATCTTTATTAAATCTTTTGGATGCTCTGCCCACTAGCTATACCAGTTAAATGGTGTTGGACCAGTTATCTGTTCAGGACATTAGAATTATCTTCTCATTGGACCAGTTAAATGGTGTATATTGTTTCATATGCACATAGGTGTTGTGCCCATAACAGGTACTGCTGCTAAAAGGAATAGGTACTGCGCTTTATTTTTTGGTTGAAATAAAGGTTTCTTTATTAACACGTCACTAATGACAATATGTAAATGATTTTATTTTAAAGAGTTGGACTTGAAATACCTGTCATATAGTTGCTGCAATTTAATTAATCTACCTTTTCTTTGAGTTTTATGACTCGATACTACAATTTGTTTAATTGATTCCTATATATTATAATTTCTCATGCTTTGAAATTTTTAACTACAGAGATAATGGAGGAATGGGAAAAAGGTATAGATAGATAATGCTTCAATTTAGTTAAACTATGACTAAGACATCATTTATAAACATATTTACGAGAAAACATCTTTTTCTCATATACATTTTAATTCTTTATGGTATAACCGATGTTATTTCAAGACTTTCGCAGGTGAAAGCAGTGATGATGGACAAGTAAAGCCTTTCTTCATTGGTGACAGTGAACGGTGGTTCGTTGGAGAATTTCTCTTGGTTTTATACTTCTATATTCAGTACTTCCATGAAAACACTAGCTAGCAGCTAGGGTTTGATTGTGGGTCGGCTATTTGTTGAAAATATTAAGTGGGCCTTGGGTTGATTTCTTTGGTATTTGTTCCATTACAATTCAAGAAATCTCACGAGAATACCCAACAGAGTTTTAGAATTTATTTTATCATTATTGCCTACACAAAGATCATCTATTTTTTATTTTGCCCATAAATCTGTGTGTATATATGTGCTATATATGGTAATGAAAATGAAAACCTGACCCGATTAGTGGTTTTGAATGCAGTAAGTGCACAACATGCGGTAGATATTGATCTTAGTGCATTAATGTCTCATTTTCTTAGTAGTGTTCACACCATCTATCAGCGTTGCAGCTCATCTTTAGAGGTTCTATACAGCTGATATTACTGCAGTAATGTTTCATTGTCGTTCTTGGTGCCTATAAACATGGATTTGTCTTCTTTTGGTGTTAAAGTAAAGATACAAAATTTATTTGATTGATTTAAGGTTGTTTGTACAGAGCGCGAATAAATACAAAGTGTAGTACAATTGATACGACTTGAATGCTCACTCAGGAGGATTGTGTAACAAACCTCACGTTTGATAGCATATTTTATATTTATTTACTATGTGTAGTAATTAATTATAAAATGATAGATGTTGAGTAAATATTAATTTAATATGAGAAAGGTTAATATTTACTGATATGTTGTATGATTACCTAATGAGTAGGTAAAAATATCCATGTGGTGATTTAGGGTGTCATAAGATATAAAATGACATTTTGGTTTAATGAGAAAACGGAACTTAAAATGAGTTATAAAATTTTCAAATGATAATTTGGAGGGTGTAGTTAGTCTTGGTAGGTGCCAGACAGTCAAAATAGGTGTCATATTGTATTTTGTCATTTTGGACACTTTTGACTGGTTATAGCTTAAATGTGTAATGCGTATCATTTTATCGCGTATTAGACATTAAAGTTGGACATTTTAGACTAGTGGTCCGATTTTGTCTTGCTAACCTCATTATTTTCCTTATTTTCTCTTAACACACAATTGTTAACCTAGAGAGGGAAAGGAGAAAGAAGAGAGCTTTGGAGAAAAGAGAGATTGGAGCTTGGATTTTGCTTGCATCTTCCTCAAATCTGATTTTCTACATCAAGGCAAGTTATCTACTTGCTATTATATGATTTAAGGAGAATAATTAGTTGTGATAGTTATGAATTTGTTGTGTTTAATCATTTTAGGGTTTTGTTAGATTTGTGGGTATTAACCCTTGGAAATTGATTTGGATGATTAATATTGTAAATGATGGTAATTAGACATGGTTGTGATGTTTTACTTCCATTAAATGATATGGGATTGGGTTGTTGGGAAAAGAAATGGAGAGTTTTGGTCTAGGTCTGCAATGACCGGTCGACCGCGTTTCTCAGACCGGTCGACCGGGCCTTCGGGAGAGGGCACACTTCTTTCTTTCAAAGGCATAAAATTTGAGGTGCGGTCGACCGCGGTCTTGGGACCGGTCGACCGGTCCCCTATTTTCTTCCCAAAGTTTTACTTTTTCTTTTAAATCTTTTCCTGTCATAGGGACTTAGGAACCTTCTTGAATGAAGTAAACTTTGGCTTTTAGAGTCCTAGTTGAGTTTGGTTGTCACCTTAGAGTGGAATGGATTTCACTTGGGGTTAAGTCCAGAGGAGGGGGTGTTCCAAAGTGATGTTTAAGCATCACTCTTTTTGTTACTTCTTAATAGGAGGATAGGGGTTGTTGGCCCATGTTTGGAGACTTAAGGGCTTATCAAGATTTTATGAACTTGGGGACTTGTAGGATCATAATGATCATTTGGAGATTTAGTCGGGATATGTAAATTGAGGAATATTAATGACGATATTCGAGGTGAACTAGGTTCGTATAATGAACCCAAATGCTTAAAGATGATAGGTTCAACTAAAGTGGACCCAAATTGTGGTATTGATGATTGGTTCAAATAGAAGGAACCCAGTTGTTTAATAATGATAGGTTCAAATAAAAAGAACTAATCACATGGGTAATGGAAATGGAAATTGGTAATGAATATTGAATATGATAATGAGATTTAAAAATGTAAATGTTAATTTACTATTACACACCTCTCTAAATGACATCATAAGGGAAGTTCGCGCGCATGGTGATGCCCCCTGGCTAATGAATGCAGGGTGTATATAGTCCTAGGCCATGTGAGCGTTTGTTATATATATATTTTCTGCGATGGGTAGGATATTCCGGGTGTCGTCTTGACTATCCCGCAGGCACATGGCCACTTCCCGACGTCTTGCGTTGTAGGATCCCAGGTTGTCTTATGGTTGGCCCTGGAATATGATGGTCATTTAGGGGCGCGCACAGTGGGGAAACCCGGACGGGTGGTCTTAGAATCTTTATATGTAAATGAATATAACTATATTTTTATCAAGTGGGACTTGATGGTTGGTAAACGCCACAAAGAGCGTATGATAAATGCCACAAAGAGCATAGATATGTGCCATAAAGAGCACGGGAATGAGATTAATGAAATATGTGCCATATAGTGCACTTGATATTAATGGTATTCGTATTAAGGAATGGAAAGATGAAATGGTAAGATAATTAACTATGAAAGTTAATATATGGTTTTATTCCTATTAAGGAATATACAAGGTAATGGAAATTTGATAAATGAGGAAAGGTTTTAAATTTAAGTTATTACTTTTCTTTCTTTTATGTAAATGACATTTCATCATTTAGTTAAGTTGTAATGTAAAATTTATCATCCTTATCATTCATGCATAACTGTTCATTTCTATCATGCTTTTTTATTTCTTCTGGTGATTATATAGAACCCGGCCCTGACCGGTTTACTCTCCTTATCGTGTATATGATTGTATCCGCTCAGGTGCTCCCACGCAAGGACGCCAGTCATGATGTTCCCATTCCATTGCTTTCGACGAGCTGTAAGACTTTGCGGGTTATTATAGGATCTTGAATTAGAAGCTTTCATCTTTGTGTTCTAGATATGATCGGGTCTTTTTATTCGGGCGTGTGGCCCAAACTTTTGTATTTGATTAATGGATGTATTATGTAAGATATTTAAATTGTTGTAATTTATTGTATGTTGCTGTGGATCGACAGCCTATTCGGCCCTGTTGTTCACTTTCATCTTAGTTGTATTATATATATTCGTGTGGAATTCCACTTGCTTATCAGATGGGGTTATTTTAATTTTAATTTCTTAACTGCATTTTAAATTTCTAAACTTTTTGGCAAACCATTTTCTGATGTATTGGGCGGTTTTCCCGTATACTCAGTTTATATTTTGTGATGCTGAGAATGATATCCATCCATGATTCCTGTTACATTTGGGTATCGGGCTGGCCACCCCTTATCTCGGATCACGGGTTGTCACAGATGGTATCAGAGCATCAGTAACTAGAGTCTTTAGGATCTATATGGATTCATCACGTTCTCCCGTAGCGTTCTTTGATATAGAGCCTAAGGATAGGACTGTGTAGTTGCCTATGTTTGCAATCGTATGCAAGATAGATAGTTTCAAATAGTATTTTAACTCTATTGTTACTTCATCTTAAATGCCGCCTAGAGAGGTCGCCCATAGAGACGAAATAGAGTTATAGAAGAGGAGGTAGATTCTCCACTGCCTCCATAAGGGACCGTTAACGCTACGGATGTAGCAAACATAGTAGCTCAAGCGGTTAACACCGCCATAACCACAGAGGTCAAACAATTTTCCATAGGCTCAGCAATGGACTCACGATGTTCAAGCTCCCACGGGACTTACTCCGTGAGAAAGGGTTAGAGAGTCCTTTCTAAAGGGCAATTCCCCGAAATTCGAGGGAGGCATGGATGTTATTGAAGCCAATACATGGAAAGAGAACAGACAATGCCACCTTCGAATGATAGAATGTAGAGAGGAGAGAAACAAGTCCTTGCCACTTTTAAGCTAGTCGGATCTGCGTTATACTGGTTGAAAATAATAACCACGCCAGATCAGAGAGACACAATGATGATCACTGAGTTTTGGGCTTTGTTCGATCATGAGTATGTTCCTTCCGCAGCTCATTGGGAGATCATAAGGAAGCTCCAGGATGGTGCGCAAGGAGAGAGATCTGTGGCGGAACATGAAGAGGGGTTTTCACGATTTGTGAATTTCGTCCTAGATGAAGTGGCTCTGGAAGATAGGAAGATCTCAAAGCTTATGTGAGGTCTAGACTGGAGAATCTGGCAGTAATTGCGGCGTAATCAAGCCTTATAAACTTTTGTTGAGGTTATGAATGCAGCCTCACCCCATTGCCATGAGCATCGGTTACATACACCGGGTAGCAAGAAAGCTACTGTCGTGGGTAAGTAGGGAAACCTAGAGGATTTGGGACTTGAAGAGGAGCATTTCCCTCATCCTAACTTTCGGGTGGTAAGCATAGAAAGAGGGACCCTTGGAAAGGGGTGTCATCTACGAGACAACGTTTTGGAAGGTTTATTGCGAGTGGCAATAACAGTAGGCACGGTCAAGGTGCTTCGCAACATGCGAGTCGGGGTGGTCATGGAGGTAAAGACCATTTGGGCCAAGGTACTTCCCAGTTTAGAAATAACGGGGGTCGATGTCAGGAAGATATGAAGGGACGGTGCTTCCATTGAGAGGAGGCGGGTCATTATAATATGGAGTGTCCTCAGGTGATTGGGGGCCAATTTCCTAGGGCTCCGCAGCAGCCATATGTTCAGTTTCCACCTCCGGCACCTATTATGGTTGTTCCTTTCGCAGCAGGGACAACTACAATATTGGCGTATTTGTCAATTTTAGGAGGCTATGTTTCCTCCTGCTCTGCCGGCACCTCCCGTTATAGGAGGGTAAAATTTCACTCAGGGACACTTGAGTTGTGTGTTAATCGATGTAGGCTTTACGCGTTCATCTACTTTATGAGCTCTTCTCAGACTACAGATTTGATAAGATCTGCTGGGAGTATTTTTACTAGCGTTGAGTTTCCTATGAGTGGTTGTTCGCTAAATTCCTTGTTTATGTAGATATAGGGATTTATTGTGGTACTTTATGCTTTGAGCCCGATTTACTCGTCCTTAACATGGTCGGGTGTGATGTGATTTGTACGCCGTATCCCCACGACCGACAAAGTTGAGTAGTAGCGTATAGGAGGGGTTCCTTGTTTGGATTCCGCTTTTGCGGGACGCTCCACGCGTAAACCTCAATGACGTTGGAAGTGGAGAAATATTGTTCTTTCTTCTGTTAGCTAATTTTATTTTATCTTAATTTATTTTTGATGGTAGATAGATGGGTTGAAAGGTTTATCCGAGAATCAAGTAGAAGAGTGATTAGTGGCTATTAAAGTGCAAAATAGAACCACTGTATACAATTCTCTCCTCTGAACGATGTGAGGGAGACTGGGATGCGAAGTCGAGTTAAGACTTCGGATTATGCCTTGATAAGAAGGCTATTTAAAAAGGTACCTATATTGTGGGATATATATTTATAGGGCTTTAGTTTGGATTTGTTTGATTTGTTAAATATTCAGATATTTATATGGTAATGTATATAAGTAGAATCTTTTCGGTCCCGAACATGTGTCTTGGACCTGTATGCTTTGATGACTGACGACGCGAGGTAGTCCGGGTTCCTTGTTTGGATTTCACTTCGGTGAGACGTCCCACGCACGAAACCGAGCAAATGTCGGGAGTTGAGAAAGGTCTTGGGCACTAGGGATATACTTAGTATTGGGTGTATACGACTTAGATAGGATATAGTATAGGTAGGTAGACTTTAGGATCGTTTCGACATAAGGCCTTTAGTATGTGATGTTGGTTTAGGAGGGTTGTTGGAAGTTGACCAAGAATAAGTTGTGTGTTGACTCTAAGAGGGATTGGTTTCCTAGTAACGAGAAGTATGAGATTTCGAGAAGTTTGGTTGGTAAAGTCGAAGGAGATGAGGACTCTCGTAGTAGAGTGTTACGGAGGTAACGAAAGGGTGAATTGACTCGCATTCCTGAGCCATGTTTCTAAGCTCGAGGGTGGATTCAATTGACAAGCCTCAGCAAGGATGGGGAGTATTAATACTGGAGCATAGACCTAATGTTTATGCGCCTCATAAGCTAAGACTTGTGAGGAGTATTATCTCATGGTGGAATTTAAGTTCATCGTGGGGGTGATCGCCGTATGGAAAAGAAGGTGCTCCTTCCTGGGCAGAATTTAAACCTTCGCTCGAGCAATATTTTGTTGCAAGATGTCGTAGGAGAGACAAGAGTGGTTAAGACCACATATACAAGCTGCTGATTAAGGGAACACAACCCTACTCTATTGACTTTGAGGGTGGGGTACGTATCCATAAGAGAATCTTTGTCCCGAATGAGAAGGACTTTAGAAGGGCAGAAATGGTGGAATCTAGCGGTTTTAAGGTTGCATTACATCCGGGTAACGACATCATGTGTCAAGTTATGCGCTGCCAGTAGTAGTGGTCAGGCTTGGAGAGGTTGTTGTATTGCGTGCGGTGCCTTTGATTACAGTCTTCGACTGAAATAGGATTTTCGTTTCTCACTTTTGGCAAGTTTCTAAAAATGGGAAACGGAATAAAGTTTAGTACTTCCTATCATCCTCAAACAGATGGCCAGACCAGAAAGGGTAAACCATATGTTGGGGCATATACCCCTTATGGGTGTACTTAACTTTAAGAATAAGTTGGGAACAGTATCTCCCGCTAGATGGATTTGCTTATTATGATTTGTATCGATTCACTACCGGGATGGCGCTTTATACAACCTTGTATAGTAGGCCTTATGGATCTCGTGCTTGTTGGTTAGAGGTGCGAGATGATAAGTCTCTCGGACCTGAAATAATTCGAGGTACTTTTTCGAAAATCGAGCTCCTTCGGAATCGCATTCGTATAACCAAGATCGACAAAAGATCTAAGTTGATGCGGGGTGAAGGTATGTGGAGTTTGAGGTAGGTGGACCAAGTGTTGGTGCGAGTATCGCCTATGAAGGGCATTAAGTATTTTGAGTATAAGGAAGACTTGCACCGCTTTACATTGGACCTTTCCTATGAATGCTAAGGTGGGTCCGGTAGCCTATTAACTTGATTTACCGAAACATTTGCAGCAAGTTCATAGCGTGTTCCATATCTCTCCTATATAGTAGTACAAGAGATGTGATTGGTGCCCTTAGGCACATTTCCTTCGAAGTAGATGCATCTTAATGTTCATTATGAGGAGTAGTCGGTTGCCATTTTAGAGCGTGGTGACCGGCGATTTAGATTGCAGATAGTACCTTTAGTTATGTTGCAAGATAGTTAGCACAGTGTCGAGAAATCGACATGGGGTCGCGAGGATGACTTGCGGGAAAAGTATCCGCATTTCTTCTTGCGAGGTATACCCGAATTTTGGGGGCAAAATTCCCTCTTAAGGGGGGGAGTATGTAACAACCCTCACGTTTGATAGCATATTTTATATTTATTTACTATGTGTAGTAATTAATTATAAAATGATAGATGTTGAGTAAATATTAATTTAATATGAGAAAGGTTAATATTTACTGAAATGTTGTATGATTACCTGATGAGTAGGTAAAAATATCCATGTGGTGATTATGGTGTCATAAGATATAAAATAACATTTTGGTTTAATGAGAAAACGGAACTTAAAATGAGTTATAAAATTTTCAAATGATAATTTGGAGGGTGTAGTTAGTCCCGGTAGGTGCGAGACAGTCAAAATAAGTGCCATATTGTATTTTGGCATTTTGGACACTTTTGACTGGTTATAGCTTAAATGTGTAGTGCGCATCATTTTATCGTGTATTAGACATTAAAGTTGGACATTTTAGACTAGTGGTCCGATTTTGTCTTGCTAACCTCATTATTTTCCTTATTTTCTCTTAACACACAATTGTTAACCTAGAGAGAGAAAGGAGAAAGAAGAGAGCTTTGGAGAAAAGAGAGATTGGAGCTTGGATTTTGCTTGCATCTTCCTCAAATCTGATTTTCTACATCAAGGCAAGTTATCTACTTGCTATTATATGATTTAAGGAGAATAATTAGTTGTGATAGTTATGAATTTGTTGTGTTTAATCATTTTAGGGTTTTGTTGGATTTGTGGGTATTAACCCTTGGAAATTGATTTGGATGATTAATATTGTAAATGATGGTAATTAGACATGGTTGTGATGTTTTAGTTCCATTAAATGATATGGGATTGGGTTGTTGGGAAAAGAAATGGAGAGTTTTGGTCTAGATCTGCAATGACCGGTCGACCGGGCCTTCGGGAGAGGGCACACTGCTTTCTTTCAAAGGCATAAAATTTGAGGCGCGATCGACCGCGGTCTTGGGACCGGTCGACCGATCCCCTGTTTTCTTCCCAAAGTTTTACTTTTTCTTTTAAATCTTTTCTTGTCATAGGGACTTAGGAACCTTCTTGAATGAAGTAAACTTTGGCTTTTAGAGTCCTAGTTGAGTCTGGTTGTCACCCTAGAGTGGAATGGATTTCACTTTGGGTTAAGTCCAGAGGAGGGGGTGTTCCAAAGTGATGTTTAAGCATCACTCTTTTTGTTACTTCTTAATAGGAGGATAGGGGTTGTAGGACCATGTTTGGAGACTTAAGGGCTTATCAAGATTTTATGAACTTGGGGACTTGTAGGATCATAATGATCATTTGGAGATTTAGTCGGGGCTTGTAAATTGAGGAATATTAATGACGATATTCGAGGGGAACTAGGTTCGTATAATGAACCCAAATGCTTAAAGATGATAGGTTCAACTAAAATGGACCCAAATTGTGGTATTGATGATTGGTTCAAATAGAAGGAACCCAGTTGTTTAATAATGATAGGTTCAAATAAAAAGAACTAATCACATGGGTAATGGAAATGGAAATTGGTAATGAATATTGAATATGATAATGAGATTTAAAAATGTAAATGTTAATTTACTATTACACACCACTCTAAATGACATCATAAGGGAAGTTCGCGCGCATGGTGATGCCCCCTGGCTAATGAGTGCAGGGTGGATATAGTCCTAGGCCATGTGAGCGTTTGTTATATATATATTTTCTGCGATGGGTAGGAGATTCCGGGTGTGATCTTGACTATCCCGCAGGCACATGGCCGCTTCCCGACCTCTTGCGTTGTAGGATCCCAGGTTGTCTTATGGTAGGCCCTGGAAGATGGTGGTCATTTAGGGGCGCGGACAGTGGGAAAACCCGGACGGGCGGTCTTAGAATCGTTATATGTATATGAATATAACTATAATTTTATCAAGTGGGACTTGATGGTTGGTAAACGCCACAAAGAGTGTATGATAAATGCCACAAAGAGCATAGATATGTGCAATAAATATCACGGGAATGAGATTAATGAAATATGTTCCATATAGTGCACTTGATATTAATGGTATTCCTATTAAGGAATGGAAAGATGAAATGGTAAGATAATTAACTATGAAAGTTAATATATGGTTTTATTCCTATTAAGGAATATACAAGGTAATGGAAATTTGATAAATGAGGAAAGGTTTTAAATTTAAGTTATTACTTTTCTTTCTTTTATGTAAATGACATTTCATCATTTAGTTAAGTTGTAATGTAAAATTTATCATCCTTATCATTCATACATAACTGTTCATTTCTATCATGCTTTTTTATTTCTTCTAGTGATTATATAGAACTCGGCCCTGACCGGTTTACTTTCCTTGTCGTGTATATGATTGTATCCGCTCAGGTGCTCCCCCGCAAGGACGCCAGTCTTGATGTTCCCATTCCATTGCTTTCGACGAGCTGTAAGACTTTGCGGGTTATTACAGGATCTTGAATTAGACGCTTTCATCTTTGTGTTCTTGATATGATCGGGTCTTTTTATTCGGGCGTGTGGCCCAAACTTTTGTATTTGATTAATGGATGTATTATGTAAGATATTTAAATTGTTGTACTTTATTGTATGTTGCTGTGGATCGACATCCTATTCGGCCTTGTTGTTCACTTTCATCTTAGTTGTATTATATATATTCGTGTGGAATTCCACTTGCTTATCAGATGGGGCTGTTTTAATTTAAATTTCTTAACTGCATTTTAAATTTCTAAACTTTTTGGCAACCCGTTTTCTGATGTATTGGGCGGTTTTCCCGTATACTCAGTTTATATTTTGTGATGCTGAGAATGATATCCATCCATGATTCCTGTTACATTTGGGTATCGGACTGGCCACCCCTTATCTCGGATCACGGGTTGTCACAGATTGAATTACTACGTCACTGTTCAAAATTAAATGGTATGGATTTCAAATTATTTGCTCTTTTAATTTGGACTTTCATATACGTTTTTTTTTCTAAAAAAACATGTTTATAAATTGTTTATAGCCATGTGACACCCCGACTAATTAAACACCGGGTAGCTACTCCTTTATAAAATTAATTCAAAATGCCAAGTTGGCTCAGTTAATAGCATCACAGTCGAAAACGTTTTATTTTTACTAACCACCTAGTATTTAAAAAGTAAGTGCCAAATTTTATTAAATCTGATTAACATGCAACAGAAATAATGAATAACTAAATAACACCATTCACCATACTGAAGTAAAACGAATAATCATCACAAAATGTAAATAAACTCTGGAGGAAAAACTCCTCAATACGAATCCCACAACTGATAAGTAAACTGAAATAAATAACTAAAACTGAATACTGATCAATACATACTAGAGTCTGAAAACTGAAATGTAAAAATGATGTCTCTAAATAGAAATGGGCAACATGCCCTACAACGAATAGATGGTGACTCTGGAATCCAAATGATAGAAGCGTCTACATGCAAATCCCTGTAGCTTCCACAAACAGCTACAGCTCGTCACCTGAATGAGTATCCTATGCTTGGTGTCCCTGTGGCTGGGCACCTAAAATGGTTTTACAAGAAAATATATTTGAAAGCAAATGGGTCAGAGCCCGAAAGTGGAAATCATTTTAAAAACCTGCAAGTGCTTTAAAAACATTTAAAACATTAAATGCAAAGTACATGTTAGGACGTGCACTCACATTAAATTCTCACCTCTCGACTAACTGTGCACTCCTAACGTAAATACCCATCTATAACGACCCATATTACTAGCTAACTGACAACATAACTAGCTAAACTGCCAAAGGTTCTACCCATATTACTCGGTTCCAAGTAACATAACAACGTTCGTAATTAAATAGAGGTTTAACGTAAACTCAGTTACTAACTATGCCATTGATATAACTATCAGTTAACTCATTATATAACTCGAAACAATACCGTAATATTTTTACAACATTAACATGAGGATTTTCGTTAATTTAATGTATATTATTCACATCATAAATATACGATACAAGCACCCCGCAATCTAAGCTATGGTACTCTGCTATCCATCCCGGTACATCACGTACATAAGGATCACATATTCCGAATCTCTCAGGAATAGTTCAGATAACACAACTCACAAATAGTGGAGGCGAACACAGTCACCATCACATGGGTCACGCACATACCTACGCTCCCATGGTCAGCGGACTTATTAATATCACAATAAGTCTTTCTATGACCTATGTTCATCAAGGTACCAGTCTATATCCCCCCCGTAGGCACACAAGGATTAGAGGGTCCTAAGCGAACGCAAACCTCCCCCGTGATAGCAAGTATGGTAGGTATGTTATACACATAAACTATATACTAAGCATTCACACATCTTAGATATTACCATATTAATAAGGTATTTTCTACATCATTATACCCTTAATCCAAACTTATATATTTCAAGTCTCCCGTTAATATAAAGTTAAATTATCAACACGTCTCACGTCGTAGTCCCTTAACCTTAAAACCTGTCTATAATAGATTATTAGGTTCCGATAATTCCCAAATATAACATCTTTATTCCTAAGGTCTTTACTTCTGCTCTAAACCTTATTTCATCGAATTACACAATTTTTGCACTATTAACCCAAACGTTACCTCTCTAACGAATTTCAATAACCTAGAATAATTCCCCGAATTGCATTCTAATTAAAGTCCACTATAATAATCACACCTACTGGTCTTCCTTAAGGGTGAGGGTATTCATAAGTTCTCCAAACATATTCTCCGAGGGTTTCCGCCATTAAAATCAAATTAAGGAAAATTTTACTCATTCTGGGAAAGTCGATCGATCGACCTATGAATATCGATCGATCGATCTAGTCGATCGATCGACTGATGAATGTCGATCGATCGATCTAACAGGTATGGCTACGGACTGCTTCGTTCTACAGATTTGAAAACGTCCCAAAACTTATTTCTAACGTGTGATTCTCAAATATAACGTTATAGTAATGTCATATAACAATCCTACAATATTACTAACGTCCATAAATCAATATTTCAACAACTATAGGCTACATATGGATCAATCTTCATCAAAAACCTAGTTTTTCTGATTTTTCTCAAGAACAGTCATGAACCTCATTTTAAATCCGTTTTTGGTATTACAAAAGGCAGTAATTCACATAATATGATCGTCCAGTAACATTCTACATGCAACCTATATCCCAAAATTCAAACTAATAACTCCAATCTCATGGGTTTTTCATTATCTTCCAAGAACATACAAAGTTTTTGAATAATCTAACATGGAAGAATCATTCTCTGAAATTTAAATGGAATAAATCACTTGCCTTGGTTTGATTTCGGATTTGGTGTTGATTTGGTGAAGAATCTCTGCAGAATTCCTCTCTCTCTCTCCTTCTCCAAGCTTTCTTCTCCAAAAGGCTATGGTGGCTAGGGTTTGCTTTGGGAGAGTTGGAAGACTAAATGATAACCTACGTAGCTTATGGGGTTAATAAAGGGTTGGTTGGGTCAATTCCTTATCAGATTACAACTCTCAATTTTCGTCACTTTTAATTACCCAAAAATACCAAATTACTAAAATACCCTTTAAGTTGCCGGTATGGCCTAAAAATACCCCGGGACCCAAACTATACCCCCGGCTAGTGTTTTCTGACTATCTCGACCCTTCCGGACGCGTTGGCGCACTCAAAACGACCATACGGATTATAGATTTTAAATTCACTTTTATTAACAAAATATTATACCGTGACGCGGCGGTCCCACGCGTCTCAACAAAATTTCTAAAATGCCATATATAAATCTCACGACAAATTCTATAATACCAAATACATATATAATCATATATGCACATAATCAAATACCAATTCGCATCTCATTATTATTTTTAACCCGGATTAATTTCCAATTAATACGCATTTAATTAATTAATCCCAAAAATAAATATAACCAAAAGTACGGGGTATTACATACTCCCCCCCTAATAACTGAATTTCGTCCCGAAATTCGAAACTAGAAAGTACCTGCTAAAAATAGCTCTGGATAACGTTCGCGCATCTCATCCTCGCGCTCCCATGTGGACTCCTCGACATTGTGATGTCGCCACTGAACACGCACTAACGGGACTATCTTTGACCGCAGTTTCCTCTCGCTTCGGTCCAAAATAGCAATTGGCCCCTCCTCGTAAGAGCTATCCGGCTGGAGATCGATGTCCTCCACCGCAATGTGAGAATGAGCCAAATTATCTCTAAGGTATTTCCTCAGCGAGGAAATATGGAACACGTCGTGAATCCGATGCAAGTGCTCCGGTAGTCCAAGTCTATACGCAACCGGTCCGATCCGCTCAATAATAGGAAACGGCCCCACATATCTCGGTGCCAACTTCCCCTTCTTCCCGAATCGCATAATCCCCTTCATCGGAGATACCCTGAGCAGAACCTGGTCCCCCACTTGGAACTCCCTGAAAAACCTCTTCGCATCAGCATAACACTTCTGCCTGTCTTGAGCTACCCGAATGCGACTCCGAATCAACTCAATCCTTGCCGAAGTGTCCTGAATCACTTCCGGCCCAAGTAGTTTGTTGTCCCCCACCTCCAACCAACATGCTGGGGAACGACAAGGCCTACCGTACAATGCCTCAAACGGAGCCATGCCAATCGTGAACTGATAGGAGTTGTTGTAAGAAAACTCCACCAGTGGAAGGTACTGCTCCCATCCACCCCCGAAGTCAATAATACACATGCGTAGCATGTCCTCCAACATCTGATTGGTGCGCTCTGGCTGCCCATCAGTCTGCAGATGATAAGCCGTACTCAACCGCAATTCCGTGCCCATGGCCTCCTGGAAACTCTCCCAAAACCTCGAAACAAATATCTTATCTCTGTCAGACACGATATTCAGGGGCACACCGTGAAGTCTCACAATCTCTGAAATGAAAAGCTGGGCATACTGTCCCGTAGTGTAGTCAGTCCTTACGGGTAAGAAGTGAGCGACCTTGGACAACCTGTCCACAATTACCCAAACGGAGTCGTGACCCCTCTGCGACGTAGGCAACCCCGTGACAAAATCCATGGATATGCTCTCCCACATCCACACCGGAACCTCCAACGGCTGTAGCAATCCTGCTGGTCTCTGATGATCCACTTTTACAAGCTGACAAGTGGCGCATTTCGAGACAAACTCAGCGATATCTCTCTTCATACCGCTCCACCAATACTGCCGTCTCATGTCCTGGTACATTTTGTCCCCTACGGGATGTACCGCAAACCGTGAGCCATGCGACTCTGCCATCACATCGTGCCGTAATTCTTCCCCTTCCGGAACTACCAATCTCCCATTGAAGCGCAATCCCCCGTCTGAGCTAACGGTATAGGACTCGGCTCCCTCTGCTAGCAACCGAACTATCTGCTCCTGACAGAACGTGTCATTAGCCTGTGCCCGTACTAACTTTGTGACAATCTGTGGTGTAACGGTCATCACGGACATGAAAGATCGGGCCATTGCATCCTGGTGTCCCAATTCCTTCCACTTCGCCTTCCACACCTCTGCCACCTCGTCTGCTGGCCTACGGCTCAACGCGTCTGCTACCACGTTAGCCTTACCCGGGTGGTACTGGATGTCGAACTGGTAGTCTTTCACAAATTCAAGCCACCTACGCTGCCACATATTCAGTTCCTTCTGCGTGAACAGATACTGTAGTGACTTGTGGTCCGTGAACAGCTGAAACTTCTCCCCCAAAAGATAGTGCCTCCAAATCCGTAAGGCAAATACTACTGCCGCCAACTCCAAATCATGCGTGGGGTAATTCTTCTCATGAGGCTTAAGCTTACGGGAAGCATAAGCTATGGCCTGTCTCTCCTGCTGCAATACACCTCCAAGTCCTTGCAAAGACGCATCGATGTAAACCAAATACTCAACTCCCGGTCTCGGCAATGCTAACACTGGTGCTGAGGTCAACTTGTCCTTCAATTCATCGAATGCCAACTGACAGGCATCACTCCAAATGAACGGCACACCTTTACGAGTAAGATGTGTCAAAGGACCTGTAATCTTTGAGAAACCCCGAATAAACCTCCTGTAGTATCCTGCTAGACCCAAGAAACTACGAATCTCCGTTGGTGTCGTGGGCTGTCCCCACTCCCTCACCGCTGATACCTTCCCCGGATCAACTGATATTCCCTGGTCAGAAATAATATGACCCAAGAACTGGACCTCCTTCAGCCAAAACCCGCACTTCTCATATTTTGCATACAGCTCGTTCTGACGAAGTGTCTGCAAAACCTGCCTCAAATGCTCGGCGTGCTCCTCCTCTGTCTGAGAGTAGACCAGAATGTCATCAATGAAGACAATGACAAACTGATCTAGGAAATCTCTGAACACCCTGTTCATTAAGTCCATAAACACTACTGGAGCGTTGGTCAAGCTGAAAGGCATAACCCGAAACTCGTAAGAACCATATCTCGACAAGAACGCAGTCTTCGAGACATCCTCCTCCCTGATACGCAACTGATGGTATCCTGATCTCAAATCAATCTTTGAGAAGAAAGAAGCTCCTCTCAACTGGTCGAATAAGTCTTCGATTCGAGGCAACGGATACTTATTCCGTATCGTGACCTTATTCAACTCTCGGTAGTCCACGCACAAACGCAGTGAACCATCCCTCTTCTTCACAAACAAAACTGGAGCGCCCCAAGGTGAGGTACTCCTGCGAATAAAGCCCTGCCCTAACAGCTGCTCTATCTGATCCCGTAACTCTCGCATCTCAGCTGGAGCCATACGGTACGGTGCACGTGCTATAGGTCTCGTACCCGGTAGCAAATCTATAACGAAGTCTATCTCCCGACTGGGTGGTAAGCCTGGTATCTCCTGAAACACATCTGAATACTCCCTGACAACCGGGATCGAATCTAAAGGAATCATAACCTCCTTAGAGGTATCCTCCTCTATGTAATACAGATGAGAGGTCGATCCTCCCTCTGGGCGAGGCATCGCCACTATAAACATCTCCTGCCCCGGAATGGCAAAAACAATGCTCCCGCTAAAGCAATCAATCATGGCCCTATATGCTACGAGCCAATCCATACCGATGATCACATCGTGAACATGCATGTCTAACACTAACATGTCCGCAGGTAATACCAAACCACCAACCTCTACCCCCACTCCCCGGCATATAAAGAAAATAAGTGACCCACTCCCTAATGGTGAGTCGACACACGTCACTGTGCTCTCTGCCGTAGCTAACAATCCTAAAGCTTTCGCGAAGTGTGTAGCAATAAAACAGTGTGTAGCACCCGTATCAAATAACACCCGACCCATAGTGCCATGGATAGGAAACGTACCCTCGATCGCGGGCGGTGCCTGTGGAACTGCAGCCTGGTGAACATTGTAGACACGTCCATACTGTAGCTGCCCCTGCTGAGCTAGGACTGCTGGAATGGGTGGCAATGCTGCCATCTGTGGTGGTGCAGGAAGAGCGGCGGGAAACATAGGTCTCTGTGGCTCCTGGCGAGCACCCTGCTGCTGCTGCTGTGGGGCCCTGCCCCTATCAGGACAATTCTGCTTCTTATGGCCAGTCTTGCCACAAGTGAAGCACTTCCCTGGGAAGTTCCCTCCCCTCTGCCCCTGCTGTCCCCGGCCCTGGTGGCCGTTACCATTCCTCCCTTGGCCCTGCTGGCCCTGATGGAACTGCTGCCCATACTGTCCCTGTTGGCCCTGATGGCCGTTTGGACCCTGATGGCCCTGGCGGAAACCTCCCTGTCCCTGCCTGTAGTTCCCTGACCGGAACCTCTTATTGTCCCCCTGCTGGGTACCCTGCTCAGTCTGTCTCTGCCCCTGACCGGTTTGTGCCCCGCTGGCACCATGTCCTCCAGTCCTGCCCTGATGGCTAGACTCCCCTGACAGCTTGCCCTCGGCCATATGAAAACGGTGGTCCTGGCAGTGTAGTAATGCAGCGTTAACCACATCAGAATACGTGGCCAACGATAGGTTCCCAAGCAGATGCTGTCGGATTCTCCAATTCAACCCATCAGTGAACTTCTCTATCTTCTTCTTTTCTGTTGGAATCTCGTCTGGAACGATATTCAACAGGTTAGTGAACTCGGCCTCATACTCGGTCACGGTCTTGCCCTCTTGCTTCTAACTCATTAGCTTCCTCCTCATCTCTGTATGAACTGCAGACGGAAAGTATTTGCGGTCGAACCGCACCCAGAACTCCTGTATGGTGAGGGTATCCCTCTCCTCCGCGGTGGTAATGGACTCCCACCACTGTAGTGCAGATCCAACTAGCTTGAAAGTAGCTAGCACCTGCTTCTGAACATCTGTGCACTCATGCATCCTCAAATGCCTCTGTATGTCCTTCCTCCATTGGCTCGAGACTACCACATCAGAGCTTCCTGCAAACTCTGGCGGATGCGCTTTCTGAAAAGCGTCACGTACATGTTCCCAAGCAGACGGGAATGCATTAACCTGGACGGGCGCGACAACCGGCGCCTGAGGTGGTGCCTGCTGAATCACGGCAATCGCGGCATTCACCGCTTGGGCTACTATAGCTGCAACCTCAGTGGCGTTCAACATGCCCTGAACTGGAGCGGGCTGGGGTTCGGGCATTGCATTCCTGGGAACTCATCGTGCACGTCGTGGAGGCATCTGAAATAGGAACAAAGTTTATAAGTTCACGGTTTATAAACTTAAAATAGCTGAAGATCGAAGCATACACAATAAGAGTACAACAGTCCTAAAATATAGGGCTCTATATCAAAGAAAACGTAGCGGAAACATAATAGCCGTACAGATCCTAAAGGACACTAGAACCTGATGCTCTGATACCACCTGTGACACCCCGACTAATTAAACACCGGGTAGCTACTCCTTTATAAAATTAATTCAAAATGCCAAGTTGGCTCAGTTAATAGCATCACTGTCGAAAACGTTTTATTTTTACTAACCACCTAGTATTTAAAAATTAAGTGCCAAATTTTATTAAATCTGATTAACATGCAACAGAAATAATGAATAACTAAATAACACCATTCACCATACTGAAGTAAAACGAATAATCATCACAAAATGTAAATAAACTCTGGAGGAAAAACTCCTCAATACGAATCCCATAACTGATAAGTAAACTGAAATAAATAACTAAAACTGAATACTGATCAATACATACTAGAGTCTGAAAACTGAAATGTAAAAATGATGTCTCTAAATAGAAATGGGCAACATGCCCTACAACGAATAGATGGTGACTCTGGAATCCAAATGATAGAAGCGTCTACATGCAAATCCCTGTAGCTTCCACAAGCAGCTACAGCTCGTCACCTGAATGAGTATCCTATGCTTGGTGTCCCTGTGGCTGGGCACCTAAAATGGTTTTACAAGAAAATATATTTGAAAGCAAATGGGTCAGAGCCCGAAAGTGGAAATCATTTTAAAAACCTGCAAGTGCTTTAAAAACATTTAAAACATTAAATGCAAAGTACATGTTAGGACGTGCACTCACATTAAATTCTCACCTCTTGACTAACTGTGCACTCCTAACGTAAATACCCATCTATAACGACCCATATTACTAGCTAACTGACAACATAACTAGCTAAACTGCCAAAGGTTCTACCCATATTACTCGGTTCCAAGTAACATAACAACGTTCGTAATTAAATAGAGGTTTAACGTAAACTCAGTTACTAACTATGCCATTGATATAACTATCAGTTAACTCATTATATAACTCGAAACAATACCGTAATATTTTTACAACATTAACATGAGGATTTCCGTTAATTTAATGTATATTATTCACATCATAAATATACGATACAAGCACCCCGCAATCTAAGCTATGGTACTCTGCTATCCATCCCGGTACATCACGTACATAAGGATCACATATTCCGAATCTCTCAGGAATAGTTCAGATAACACAACTCACAAATAGTGGAGGCGAACACAGTCACCATCACATGGGTCACGCACATACCTACGCTCCCATGGTCAGCGGACTTATTAATATCACAATAAGTCTTTCTATGACCTATGTTCATCAAGGTACCAGTCTATATCCCCCCCCGTAGGCACACAAGGATTAGAGGGTCCTAAGCGAACGCAAACCTCCCCCGTGATAGCAAGTATGGTAGGTATGTTATACACATAAACTATATACTAAGCATTCACACATCTTAGATATTACCATATTAATAAGGTATTTTCTACATCATTATACCCTTAATCCAAACTTATATATTTCAAGTCCCCCGTTAATATAAAGTTAAATTATCAACACGTCTCACGTCGTAGTCCCTTAACCTTAAAACCTGTCTATAATAGATTATTAGGTTCCGATAATTCCCAAATATAACATCTTTATTCCTAAGGTCTTTACTTCTGCTCTAAACCTTATTTCATCGAATTACACAATTTTTGCACTATTAACCCAAACGTTACCTCTCTAACGAATTTCAATAACGTAGAATAATTCCCCGAATTGCATTCTAATTAAAGTCCACTATAATAATCACACCTACTGGTCTTCCTTAAGGGTGAGGGTATTCATAAGTTCTCCAAACATATTCTCCGAGGGTTTCCACCATTAAAATCAAATTAAGGAAAATTTTACTCATTCTGGGAAAGTCGATCGATCGACCTATGAATATCGATCGATCGATCTAGTCGATCGATCGACTGATGAATGTCGATCGATCGATCTAACAGGTATGGCTACGGACTGCTTCGTTCTACAGATTTGAAAACGTCCCAAAACTTATTTCTAACGTGTGATTCTCAAATATAACGTTATAGTAATGTCATATAACAATCCTACAATATTACTAACGTTCATAAATCAATATTTCAACAACTATAGGCTACATATGGATCAATCTTCATCAAAAACCTAGTTTTTCTGATTTTTCTCAAGAACAGTCATGAACCTCATCTTAAATCCGTTTTTGGTATTACAAAAGGCAGTAATTCACATAATATGATCGTCCAGTAACATTCTACATGCAACCTATATCCCAAAATTCAAACTAATAACTCCAATCTCATGGGTTTTTCATTATCTTCCAAGAACATACAAAGTTTTTGAATAATCTAACATGGAAGAATCATTCTCTGAAATTTAAATGGAATAAATCACTTGCCTTGGTTTGATTTCGGATTTGATGTTGATTTGGTGAAGAATCTCTGCAGAATTCCTCTCTCTTTCTCCTTCTCCAAGCTTTCTTCTCCAAAAGGCTATGGTGGCTAGGGTTTGCTTTGGGAGAGTTGGAAGACTAAATGATAACCTACGTAGCTTATGGGGTTAATAAAGGGTTGGTTGGGTCAATTCCTTATCAGATTACAACTCTCAATTTTCGTCACTTTTAATTACCCAAAAATACCAAATTACTAAAATACCCTTTAAGTTGCCGGTATGGCCTAAAAATACCCCGGGACCCAAACTATACCCCCGGCTAGTGTTTTCTGACTATCTCGACCCTTCCGGACGCGTTGGCGCACTCAAAACGACCATACGGATTATAGATTTTAAATTCACTTTTATTAACAAAATATTATACCGTGACGCGGCGGTCCCACGCGTCTCAACAAAATTTCTAAAATGCCGTATATAAATCTCACGACAAATTCTATAATACCAAATACATATATAATCATATATGCACATAATCAAATACCAATTCGCATCTCATTAGTATTTTTAACCCGGATTAATTTCCAATTAATACGCATTTAATTAATTAATCCCAAAAATAAATATAGCCAAAAGTACGGGGTATTACAAGCCACTCTATAAACTATTTTGCTTATTGAATTTGAGGCTAAGTAGTATGTACCTACAGTGGTATTGGAAAACAATCTTGTCTTACTAAAGCTTATTTAATTTGTGGTTTTGGCAGATGTAAGTGTCATGTTGTAGCTGCGTTGAACCAAGTTAGTGTGACAAACACGTTTGTGGCTTAGAAGAAGAACCTGAAGCTCATTGATGTTGAAATCCTCGCTAGATTTTGCGGGATTTTGTGTCAGCAAGCCATTATTTTTTTGGGAATTTCTGTCATTTGAGTTCAATTTTAATAGTTCTGAATTTATGACATTTTTTTATTTTATTAGTCTAAACTCATAAAGTATTGGTTTTCGATAGTGTCTACTATAGAAGAATGGCACGTTCATTCAATGAAGTTTTGTTGTTGGATTATTTCATATACAAGGTTATTTTTTTGGTCCTTAAAACAGGTGGATAGTCCTATAAACAAATAATTTTTTTCCCGAAATTTCTAAAATAGCGTACATTTTTTATTATAGTATAAACTATTTTACAAAAGAAATTAAGTTTATTCATTACTTTGGAAGTATTCGTCGTGCCTTAAGGAAAATTGGCCCCGATTGATACTATAATACAAAACTTTTATGACTTGACTACGATTGGTACTTAGGAAAATAGTTGTCGTGCCTTCAAGCACAGGCATACCCTAGTGTGTGTGTATATATATATATATATATATATAGAGAGAGAGAGAGAGAGAGAGAGAGGATCTCATGAGGTCCCCCAGTTTGAGATCCCTGAATGAGGTCCATTTTTTTAAAATAGTAAAAAAAAAATTGGCCTCATTTTTTTTTTTTAGTTTTTAAACATTTCAGTAGGGCCATATAAAAAAAATCAACTCAAAATGAATTTTTTTACTATTTTGAAAAAATCAGTCTAACTTTGTCAATTTTTAACACTTTAAAAACAACTCAAAAACTCACACAGTTTGATCGATATTTTTAAAATAACAAAAAAAATTATTTTGAGCTCATTGTTTTTTTATGGTCCTATTGAAATGTTTAAAAATCATAAAAAAAAATCAGTCCAAAAATATTTTATTTTACTATTTTAAAAAAATGGACCTCAAACTGGGACCACACTTGATCCTTTCCCTATATATATATATATCAAAGAAGGATGTTTAAGTAAATATACGAAATAAACGGGGTGGGTATCTTTATATATAGTAAATCCGAATACATTCCATTTAATAAATAAAAAATTAAACTCACACCCGCTCCATTTATTTTTAAGGGGTTATTAACCCGTCCCATTAGGGACGAAACAACGCTTCCATTCAAGTTAAATTTTAATACCCTGTGACATAACTAACAAGCGGTCAAACATCAAATAACCCTTAAATTATTAATTTAATATTTTAATTAAATTTATTATGTATCAATTAAATTAATTTAAAATTTTGAAATATCATAACTTATTTTTATGTATTTTTATGCGCCAACTATAGTTATGAAAGTTAATTACTAATTTAAGTTACTACCAAAATTTTATTCAAGATATTTCAAACTTTTTAATATATTCAGCTTAGGTATTTGTGTTGTACTTGTATTGTGTTGTAGTTATTGTGGGCCACACGTAATACATCTAGTTGACACCATCAACTATAAAATCTCATTCTACGACTAAAAGTTGTCACTTAAACAAACCCATCTTGGTCTCGAAAGAGTGAAGAGGCGATTAAAAGAGAAAATAGAGAGTTTAACGACTACCTATATACCGGTAAATTAAGATTTAATCATCATTTTATTTCCAGTAAAAAAACGTGATTTTTATGAAAGGCAATTTTTTATGAGCAGTTTTATTTTTACGTAGAATTCGTACATAATCGTATATATTGAGTACATATAGAATTCTTCAATTTTTATTAATCCTTTGATTTTGGCTCTTGTTATGTTATTGGTCTCATGGTGAATGTCATAACAATAATAATTCTAGGCCGATTCATGATTTTCATGTGTCGGTGTTATGATTTGTAATTGACTTATGAATACGGGTCTGCACCTTCAGCACTAACCAATCGCGATACGTCACATCAGTGTATCACGATCGACACATGAAAATCATGTATCGGTGTAGAAGGACTCGTGGTAACTATTACCAAACATTTTTTTATATAGTTTTTTGGGTTTAGTTATATGCCCAAAATTTTGTTTGGATATCCCTATATTTTTTAAATTGTATTAAATCTCATACTCATTCAAAATCTAGTGTCCCTTTTTTTTTTAAGAATGATACTATGATATTTTTCATTGGCTTGTTTTTGTTTGTTTGTGTGGGTTAAAGCTAGTTTCCTTTACGGTTAATGGGTGATTTTTTTTAAAATGTATTGTGAGTTTTTAGTTTGGCTGAATTAGATTTTTAATTTGAATCAAGTTCATTATGTGTTAAAATCGATTAGGGGTAGAGAAAAAGGAACAACCATGAACATGAATTAAAATGATTTTTAAATGGGCCATTTACACTTGGTTCCCTCACAAACAATTTTATTACTCTATAACCGGATAATTTTTAAAAATAAATATACTCATTTACCCAATGCTCTTTTATTTTTAAAAGCCCACTCTTGTGACTACTTTTGAAAAAAAAGTATCCGATGATGGTCCCCAGAACTCCGGTAGTGCAGTGGGGTGGGGGTGGGTGCCGCTAGCGCGAACTTGTAAAAATAAAAGAGTATTGGGTAAATGGGTATTTTAAGGACCTAGGTGTTTATAGGTTTTTTTTTTTTACTTTAATACTTTACTAATTCTCGATTTTAGACTTTAATAAAATTTTATCAGTTTATTAGACTTTAATACATTTTTCACTGCTAAATGACATTTATCCTCGCTAAATATCATCAAATATACACTTTTAGTGGCATTTCTTCACACTTAGTGCCGAAAAATATGCTTAAGGTTAATAAACTGATAAAGTTGTATTAAAGTCTAAAATTGAGAATTAGTAAAAGTGAAAAAAAACCCAAATTTATTTTATCCCAATTTTAGAGTAATAAAAATGCTTGTGAGGAACCTAAGTATATTTATCTCTTTTTAATTTGAGTCGAGTTCATTTTGTGTTAAAATTGATTAGAGGTAGACTAAAAGAAGTAACTATGAACAAATTTTATGTAAAAATTTGGTTGGGTTGAATCAGAATGATTTGTAATTCGAGTTAGGTTTATTTATCATAAGTGGTTTTAAAATTTGGTTAGGAGTTTTTGATTGGGTTGAATTAGAAAGATTTTAAATTTGAATTAAGTTCATCTTGTTTTAAAATTGATTAGGAGCGAAACGTAAGCAAGCATGAACAAAGTATTTTTTTTCCCACTGAGTTGAATTATAAAGATTTTCAATTTGGGATAAGTGGTTTTAAAATTTGAGTAGGAGTAGAGAAAAGCTAATGACCATGAATAATGTGAGGAACAATGGCTTTGACTTCAAGTTGGATTCTTTCACAAAAAAAATCATTTATTCCCATACTTTATCTATTATAGTACATTTGCCTCCTCTTCTTTGCTCTTCAATTTTTTTTAAATTATTGGTTCTTTTCTCGTTCTTTGGTGGGCTAAATCGATTTTCAATTTCTTGTTATTGGGTGAGATTCCTTTTTAAAAAGTTTATTGGAAGTTTTTGTTTGTTGGACTGAGTTACAATGATTTTCAATTTGAGTCATTTTTTACGAGGGTATCAAAATTGATTAGTAGTTGAAAAAAAAGAAACAACCAGTGTTCTAAAAATCCCCATCCAGGCGCTTAGGCTCTAGGCCGTGCTATGCTTCCTCGCCTAGACCCAATGCAATAGGAGGTGTTTAGTCGTCTCACCTAACCCCAATGAATATACCTATTTTGCAAATATCTATACATATAGATTGTCATTATTTTAATGTCTGTATTGTTTTGCATATATTGTGACCTGGAGGTCACAAGTTCGAAACATGAAAATAGCATAAAAGTTCTCTGTATACGCAGGGGTAAGACTGTGTCCATCCAACCCCCTCAATATCCTGCTGTAAGGGGAGCCTCGTGCACTTAATTTGCCCTTTATTGTTTTGCATACATTACTTTTGACTACATCGACTTTGTGGTAAACCATTAAGTTAATGGTCACATAACTATTTAAAATATTACAATTAAAGATAAAAATTAGAACTGCCTAGTCACTAATCGGTTACTCACCGCCTTCTTTATGCCTATCACCTTTTAAAACATTGCACATCTCGGTGAAGTCCACATTTCAGCCTTGCATTAGTTTTTGTATTGGATTGCCATTTTTTTAACCGAATTACATCTCTATATCGATCTTCTTGTGATAGCTAGTACATAATTAGATCCCATTTTATTACTTTTATATAGATTTTCTATCTCTTTTCGAATTGTGTGAAATATTTACTCGGAAAGTTGTTATACATTTTCCACGAGTATTTCCTATAGCTATATATTATAAAAAAATGAATTAAATACGAAATTTGTCTAGGCTCCGCCTCGTCGCCTCAGACCTAGAAGGTCCCTAGCGGGCCGTCTAGCGCCTTTTAGAACATCGGAAAGAACCATGAAAAAAGTTTATGTATGTTTTTAGTCGTCCCGAATTACAAAGATTTCCATTTTAAGTTAAGTTCATGTTATGATAAGTGGTTTTAAATTTTGGTAGGAGTAGAGAAAATGTAATGGCCATGAACAAATTTGGAACAATGGCTTTGACTTCAATTTGATTCTTTCACAAACATTTCATTTAGTCCAATACAATGTTCATTATAATACCTTGTTGCATCTTCTTTTTTATTATTAAATTTTTTTTTCTCTTTTCTTTATAAAGGTTAAATCGAGTTATAATTTACGGTTATTAGGTGATATAACGTATTTCTGTAATTTTCGTGGAAGAAGCAAGAAGAATTGAAATCTTACAAAGTAAGCAAACTTGCTGAATTAAAAAATTTGACAGTAAACATATTGGGAAACATGTTTAGAAATCAACAACTGAGAATTTTAAGCCTTTGAAAAACTGCACTTGATGTGATGTGATATGTTAATTTAATCACTGAAGTGTGTCTTGGTGGTCCATTGCCCTTCCTCCCCTTAAGTGGTTATGACTAAGAGCAATATATATCATAAGTTTACTGCTGATCACTTATTTCGCATCAGGTAAATGAAGATGCATCATGGCTAGGGGTGTGTTTTTCTTCCTAACCTCCAAATTTTCGAAATCCAGTCCAAACTTTTGTGGTTTTAAAATAATATTTTTAGCTTCCAATTTCTGGTTTTCCTGAAAGATAATCGGATCGCAATTGATTAATGCTAAATTTCCGACTTTCCTGCCAAAATTAAGCTGATCCAGTTCTTCTGATTAAAAAAGAGTCCGAAAGTATACTATTCCGTTCTTTTAATAATATATGACGATTGGGAGTTTCCGAGTTTTTTCCAAATCATTCCCACTATTTCCCATTGTTCCAAAACATTTCTGATTTGGCCAAAATATCCGATTTTTCGACAGCAAGATGAATTTGCAAAAATCGGAAATTTTACCGTTCCGATCCGGTCAAAACACATCCCTAATCATGGCACAATATGAAATTCTCTCAAGATAGTTGTATTGTGAAATGTTGTTATGAAGTACATTGTTTATAGAAGCCTGTAGGTTGTAACATGAAAGACGAATTTGCAGGCAAATATGCCAAGCCCATTCTCTGGGATATTATCTCATCAAGGTGGCGATTTGTTGCCCGGGCTACCCCAGCAGAACGGAAATTTTGTGCCTACCCAGATGCTAAATTCAGAGCCTGAGTTAGTTGAAGCACGCAGATATACACAAGGGAAGATGTAAGACATTTTGTTACATTACAATACATACATTATAGATGTGAACATTAAGATTATTTTTTCATTCGATATATATACATATATGCATGTATTTCTATTTATTTAGATATTGTTTGGGGATGGATGGGGGTGGGATGGGGGAGGGGGTAGCACAGACACGACACATGATACGCTACACAACACGATACTAGACACGCGATACATGATTTTACAAAAAAAACATGATAAAGACACACAAAAGGAATGAGAGTTGCTTTCAAATATTGATGACATAGTCCTTTAACACGAAACATGTTTAAACGCTAAATGTACAAAATTAACATAGGGAACTCACATATGTACTCACTGACGCAGCACTAGTACAGTTTTAAACAAGTAATTTTGACAGCCAACTACTTTTTAAAAAAATCTCCCTTGATGGTGCGTTTGCGAACTCCAATTTCATGCCTTGGAAATGGAATTGGTTAATTTTCAGTTCCAATTATAAAAATTACGATTTGAAAATTTTTGAATTCCGTGCAATAAAATTGGGGTTCCCAAACTATTTTTTAACATCGAAAATGTTGTAAAATAGCGGATGCAATTATACACTTACACACATCCTTAATAATAGTATTGATAAGTGACTACATAGGGAAGTGAAGGTCTTTATTTGCAAGCCTGCAAGCCTTTATTCTGGTGTGCTGACATTTGTGAGGCTTTTCGTCCCCTATCAGTACAGTGACCCGAGACAAATGTTTATTATCGCTTTCTCTTCAGATCTCTCTTGAAGAATCTCTCTCTGGCCTCTCTCTGTTTTCTTACAGACCCGTATTCATGCATAGACACAAATGTGTTATAGATCTTTATTTATGTAGATATATTTTATTTTTTATTGTATGTGTATACACATATGCGTGAGAGAGGGAGGTGGTGACACGATGGTCTTAGTAGTAGAGGGGCATTGAAAAAAGTTTAGATTATGTTAAAATTAGGTTTTATCGTTGGTAAACACGTTAAAAAAAAGGGCAAACCCAGTGCATGAGGCTCCCGCTGCTGCCAAAGAATCGTATGATAATGACACAATTTTTCCTTCACATGGCAAATTGTGCGTCCATTAAATTGATAAAATTACTATGCACCAAATATTTGTGAAGGCTCTTTATATATAGAATTGAATGTTGATGAAACTTTCTGATGTCTTTTTTCCAGCTACGGATTTCTTATAAATAGACAGCAACAAGACCACGCGCTCCCACAAAAAAACATGATGGGTAGCGTAAGACACTTAGAGGAGGATCTTCTTAGTCCTTTTTGCTGTTAAAGCAAACATGGGTGCACACCGTTCGGTTGGGTTCGATTTACTACGTAAGATGGAACCGAGCATGTGTGATTGGTTCCAAAAAATACGAACCCAATCTGGATTGATTACATAAGAGAACCAAACGAAATAGATTGAATTGGATCCGGTTGGTTTTTCAGTTCTAACATTTAGCGAAAAAATGGTTATAAAAATTAACATAGTGACATATTAATAAAATAACTAAAAAATCCATAAATAACATAGAATTATAGATTGTATTGTTGTTCACTAAAGTCATAAGTCTCAATGTAGCATGTTTTAGTACTAAACATAACAACAATCAAAACAGTGGTGTAACCATTTGTTAAGAGCCCCAAAAGTGTCAATCTTAAAAATATTTATAATGTTAAGGTTTGTCAGTGAGTCTCTCAATTAGTAAAATTTATATATTTGGAGCAGTGGTTTGTTCCATCTTAATATTGAATACATGAGTCAAAGCCCAATAACATAATTTTAATTCAAATTATGCATGAATAACATTAAAACTAGAGACAATTTGACGTTACCCTTCAATATTAATACTTAACTTGACTTACCCTCCTATTCTCATAATCCTTTGAATTTGCTCCTTAACGAGATGATATCTCAAAAGATTGTGTAAAAGTAAGGGGATAAGTCGGAGGATTTATATGACTTTTCCCCTTGTTTATGATGCAAATTAGACTTAACCCCCTATGAAGGGGCAAATTCAAAGGATCATGAAAATGAGCAGATAAGTCAAATTAGGCATTAATATTAGGGGTGAAGTCAAAATTACCGTAAAAATAATATAAACATATATTATTAAGTGATTTTGTTCCGGTTTGGTTAAATTGGTGCTTAAAACCTAAACCGAACGTATTGAATCAGTTTCATAAAATTCCAATAACTGAACCAAACCCAACTCAAAACAGCATGCTCTCCTAAAAGCAGAATCGTTGAACATTGGGTACCGCCAATCCTCTTTCAAGTTTGTGCGGGTCTCTTTTAATGTTTCTAATGTTTATCATTATTGTCATAACAACTTCAGTTTTAAATGACACAATATGTTATTCATCCACATAAATATCTTCATATTTCATTTTTTTATGATTTTTCATTTTTTTGTTGTTGTTGTTAGGCGGAGTATATGAATATGGAGACAATTGAAAATCGTTTAAATCTTGTGATCAAACGCTTACCTTTCCGAACACAACCAATTGCTGGTATGCCACAATGTGGGATGGTTGCTTCATCGGTCGATAATTCCATGGTTACTACTAGTGGTTCATCTAGTGTGGTGCAGGGTGATTCCTTTGTTAATTCATCTGATGGTACTTACATAAAACTTTCCTTATCTTGCAATTGGTTAATTCTATATTATATGTATTTTTATTTTCTTTTAAAAAAATATTTACAAAGTTAGCATATGCACACACGATTGGTTGATATGGATGATTCATATATGACCAAGAAGAATCGAGGCAATTAGACCACTAATTTACGAATAAAGAACTTAAGCATATCTTCTTGGAACATATTATGTATACATGAATTTTTTAACTTTTCGTAATTATAATTAGAACCTTATTTAAATTTCTACCTCGTCGTATCCTAGGATTATCCGATTTTTTTATGTATAAATTTTAATATTTCACTGTTGGTAAGTTTAGTTCTTTGTGTATACACATTGTTCTTATGTTCAGTTGGATCTACTCTTGATCATACATTAACTGTTTATTCAGTTGACGTCCTCCCTTAACTGTTGCGTCACGTTTACATTTCAGTTGTTTGTTATCTCCTCGTTGAGCATTTGACTTACGCCTTGCTCTCTTTTCCCCCTCGCAGGTGTAGCTAAGGATAAGGGTAAGAAGGTTTCTGAGTAGATCGATCTGACACGTGCGACGTGTTGTTCTCATTTTTGCTTATATATGTAGTGTTTGAACCTTCTTGGTCATGGTGGTTTTGCTATCTTATTATTGTGTGGATGTATATCCTCAATTATGCTTATCAGATTTTAATTACCTAGGTTGTTGACATTATTAGACTTTTATGGAGTTAAAAACTTCAGTGAACATGTGGTATGTGAACATTATGATTGAATAACATAATTGGTTGGACTTGGCTTTTGTTGGTATTTGAGGTTCATTTTTTTTAATTAATCATCAAGTCCTATATAATGTTGTCTCCTTTATGAGCCATTGATTTACACTCTAGAATTAAACATTTTTTTCAGAAAGGGTTTTCATTGGCATGTTTATGAATAATAAAAACTTTGTCAAATTTCATGTAAGTTCATAATTTTGGTTTTCTTGTTAAGAAATGGATTTTAAATGTGTTGAGATGGAATTTATGGGAATGAGTAATTGTTTGATCAATTTGTTGTGTCGTAGTGAGTTAGATCGGGATACGTGTGGGGGGCTTGTTCAAATTTGTTTATTATTTTGGTATCAAAGGATTTAGTGAGGGTTAGGGATAGCCTAACCCTGAATTACAGTCAGGTGGGTGAGGAATAGAGAAAATGGATCGCATGATTTTACTGTTGTTCGGTTACTCCAATAATAACCTATGTAAATACATTAAGATGACTGTTGATGTAAAAAATTAGATTGCTTCTAATTATTTAATCACAGATAAATTTAAATAAGACAAAGAATTTTAAAGTGGTTCAGCCTTATAAGAATGGCCTACGTCCACTGTTTCTGTTATTGCCAAGTGTTTGGAAATTCTCGATATGTGGATCTATCAAGAAATTCCGGTCCCCTTGAATGAGGATGATACAGTGTATTTATAGCCCTTAGGCTGTACATGTGAAAGGGTAAATAATTAATGCCCCTTAAGCGTATACGTCTGTATGATGAGCATTTAATGAATAGTTGAACTGTTGATTATCTGGAAATTAATGATCTGGTCGAGATGCAGCTCAGACCGCCTTAGCTAACCGACGTTCAGAAGTTCCTCGGAGCAATGAAGTTCCTCGGTGCACACCTGTTACTCGGGATATCTGACTTAGTCGGAGAAGTAAAGTTCCTCATTGCCAATGTGATTATAGAAATGTGCCACGCATAATGACACGTGTCTTCTTATGATTCATCCACGTCAGCATATTAATTTTGGTATCAACAGAAGCCCCCAATGTTTCATAGTTCGAAATTTGAGGAGTATGGTACATTCTTTCTTGGTATATGGCAATATTAAATGACCTTCCTGGTTTTTAGGAGAATTTTCTTCGTATTTATTTTTCCTTCCAAATTCGCAGAATCCGCCTTTTTGAATTTTTATAAACGCTTCGAACTTCATGCATTTTTTTGTCCTTTTAGCCGTCGGTAGCGTAATAGTTTCTCTTCGTAATCATTTCCTTCACCGTTTCCTGAGGCAAAGTATTTAAGCGTCATAGACAATCCCATCGTCTTCTACCTTTTCCAATTTCTTCTTTCGAGTTTTCCATTGTCTCTATCTCTCTTGTGCGTTCATCTCTTCCTTCGTTCGTTGTCAACAGATCTTCCTTTTTTCTGCAAGATCTTCTTCCTTCTTCTTCATCTCTTTTATTCAACATGGATTATCTTATTGAATCTCTTGAGAAATTCCGTTCTGATTTTTCTATCCCTTCTTGGGTAATTCTGGAGGATCTTTCTGAACCTTCAGATTATTTTCGCTTGGCTGAGGGACATTGGTTCCCCAGTCTCTTTATTACTGAGTGTGGATTTTCTTTTCCACCAAACCCCTTGTGCTTAGAATTTTGTCAGTATTTCGATGTTGTTCCTCCCTGATGCCAATAGGGATTATCATGCCCCTGGGCTGCTCGACCTACCTGTTCTGCCTTTCAAACTTGACATGAGTTGGATCCCTGCTCGGGCCATTCCTCGTTGCTTGATCTCAAAGTACCTTGGTGACTATAACCTTCATTCACAGGAAAAATTATCTCGTCCTGAGCAGTTACTAGATACACCTTCTATAATGAACGTCAGAATGCTTCGAGACCCTAACTTCATTAATTATCCCCTTTGCTTGAAAGATCCTCCTGCTGGCGAGGAGCCTGTTTCAAAAGCACAAGGAAAGAGACCAATAGAATAGGGTTCTTTAATGTAATAGTTGTTTATACATTTCAAATCGATGTATTCATTTTTGTAATTCATTTTTGGATTCAATGAAATGCATATAATTTTGTTTGCAAATGTTGTTGCTATTATCTTACAGTTGTAAAATACTTTATATATGTATCTCTGTTAAAAAGATGATATAATATTGTCGTCCAACTAATTGTCGACTAACTTGACTGTACATCTGTTAAAAAGATAACAATATTATGTAATTTGCCGACCAACTGTAGTTGATTAAAACTTGTTGTCGTCTAGCTTACATTTGTAATAATCATTTGGTTGACCCAAAATAATGATGTTTTGTTTGTCGACTGATTAAAAGTCATAAGTAAAAAAAAAATTTAACTTGGTAATATTTGCAAAATGTTTTCGACCAACAAGGGTTGGCATCTTTTACTTCTCTACCAACCGGAGTTGGCATTTTTCTTGTTCTTTGTCAACCATCTTTTCTCACCCTTTTACCAACCTAAGTTGGTCTGAGCTCGAATTCGCTGATTCTGTCATGTCCACTTGCCCTTTTACCAAACTAAATTGGTCTGAGCTAGTGTCTGCCTCCTAACCAAAGGAGTATGGTTTCCTAACCAACCAGAGCTGGTATTTTTAGGAATGTTTTTCCCTAACCAAAACAAGTTGGCATTTTTAGGGATATTTTTGCCTCCTAACCAAAGGAGTACGGTTTCCTAACCAACCGGAGCTGGCATTTTTAGGAATGTCGTTCTTTCCCTTTTACCAACCTAAGTTGGTCTGAGCTCGAATTTGATGTCCACTTGCCCTTTTACCAAACTAAATTGGCCTGAGCTAGTATCATGTTTTCCTAACGAACCGACGTTGGCATTTTTAGGAATGTTATTTTTACTGCTGATCAGCGTAGTGTGTAGCACTAGTATTCCCCGAAAAAATTTTAATAAAAGGAGAGAAGATGGTAAAATATCATCGTTTTATTCATATTGATGGAACTGCTTTACATTTTACATCACTGATAGTACTTGCGTAGGTGTTCAGCATTCCATGCATTCTTAAATTCTTCTCCTTGTAAAGTTGCTATTCGATAATTTCCTAGTCGAACAACTTCTGTAACTCGGTATGGTCCATGTCAGTTTGCCTCCAACTTATTGTACTTCTGAATGACCTTCTTTAGCACGTAATCTCCTTCTTTTAGGTCGCACTTCTTCACCCTCTTATTGTATAACAGAGTTGTTCGTTGTTGGTAAGCAGCATTCCTAATGGCTGCCTCTTCTCTAACCTCCTCGAGCATGTCCAAATCCAATCTTCTCATTAAGTCACTGACTGGGGAATTGAAATTCAGCACTCTATGTGTTGGGAGACCCAACTCGGCAGGTATTACAGTCTCACTTCCAAATGCCAGTATATATGGTGATTCTCCAGTTGCTGCTCGGGGAGTAGTACGATAATCCCACAGTACTGACTGTAGCTCGTTAATATAATTTGCTTTAGCCTCACTTAGCCTTTTTTCAATCCATTTAGCAATGTCCTGTTCGTCACTTCAGTTTGTCCATTACTTTGGGGATGACCTGGTGCTGAATGGAACTTTAAAATGTTGGACTGATGGCAATAATCAGCAAATTCTTCATTATCAAATTGCGTTCCATGGTCGGTGATGAATGCATGAGGAAGACCATACCTGCAAATGATGTTTTTCCAGACAAATTGATATACCATCTCGTAAGTCATGTCGACCAGAGGCTCATCTTCTACCCACTTAGTAAAATAATCCACTGCGACGACGAGGTATTTAAATCTTCCCCTGGTCGTTGGCAATGGTCCCACCAAATCTATCCCCCACATGGAAAATGGCCAAGGGGAAGTTATAGGCGTCAACAATGCTTGTGGAATTCGTCGGATGGAGGAAAAACGCTGGCACTTGTCACATTTCTTAGCATAGGCTATACAATCAGCCCTCATCGTTGGCCAGTAGTATCCTTGTGTCATTACCCTTTGTAAAAGAGTACGACCTGCTACATGAGCTCCACAGGACCCTTCATGGATCTCTTCAATCAATTCTTTCACCTCGGAGGGATGTACATATCTTTGTAATCCTGCCATGATTCCTCGTCTGTACAAAACACCATTAGTTAGTACATACCGAGCAGTTTCAAACTTTAATTTCTTAGCAGCGAGCTTATCCACCGGTAATTCTCCCTCCTCAATATATGCCCTGATGGGATCCATCCAAGATGGTCCTAAGTCAAGGGTAATAAAATTCATTATCAGGTCTTCATCTATGCTTCGATTTTCTAACACTTCAATCGGTATCGTTCTTCGCAGCTCGATACGAGTAGCTAATGCTAGTCGGGCCAATGCATTTGCTCGTGCATTTTCCATTCTCGGTATTCTGATCAATTGAATGGCAACAAATTCTGCTACCAACTCTATCACCTTTGTATGATACTTGACCATAAATTCTCCTTTAACTGCATATGTTCCCAACATCTAATTCACAATTAATTGAGAATCACTGAAGACCATCACTTGTTGCGCTTCCATAGTTTTTGCCAAATTAAGACCTGCTATCATGGCCTCATACTCAGCCTCATTATTGGAGGCTTTGAATTAAAATCTCAGTTCATATTCCATGTCGACTTCGTCTGGGCTGTTCAAAACGATCCCCGCTCCACAGCCTGTAGTACAAGATGAGCCATCTACATATAACCTCCAGATAGGTAACTCGTCTTTTAATTTCTGATCTGACAGAGTTCCTTGGTGAAATATTTATTTCTTGTTTTCACCATCCCCTGAGTTTTCTTGTTCTTCGTCGACCATCTCTTCTTGCCCTTTTACCAACCTAAGTTGGTCTGAGCTAGAATTTGATGATCTTGTCACATCCACTTGCCCTTTTACCAACTTAAGTTGGTCTGAGCCAGTGGCTGTTGATCCTGTAACATCCTCTTGACCTTTTACCAACCTAAGTTGGTCTGAGCTAGTGTTTGTTAATCCTGTAACATCCACAGGTTGGTCGGCGAGCTGCTTTTGCTCCTCGGGGGTATCATGATAGGTGAATTTTGCTATGAAATCTGCTACTTCTTGCCCTTTAAGCGATGACCTGGGTTCATAAATAATATCATATTCACCGAGCTCTATTGCCCAGTACATCAATCTCCCTGATTTTTATGGCTTATGAAGGGCTTGTCTCAATGGCATATCGGTGTATACGACTATGGTATGTGCCTAGAAATATGGCCTCATTCTTCTACTTGCCTCAATTATTGCCAATGCCAATTTTTCCAGCTTTGGATACCTGATCTCTGCACCTCGGAAAGCCTTACTTGTGTAATAAATTGGCTTATGGATTCCATTCTCCATTCTGATTAATGTCGAGCTAACTGCATTCTCTGATACTGCCAGGTACAAGTACAATTGTTCTCCCATTACTGTCCTGGACAACAGTGGAGGTGCTCCTAAATACTTCATCGAGTCTTGAAAGGCCTTCTCGCATTGATCATTCCACTCAAAAGTTTTTCGGAGTGTTTTGAAAAATGGGAGGCATCTATCAGTTGCTCGGGATACAAATCTGTTGAGCGCTGCAACTTGTCCTGTAAGGCTTTGCACTCCTTTCTTTATTGTTGGAGATCGTAGCCCTAAACGAGCTTTGATCTTTTCTGGATTTGCTTCAATGCCTCGCTGGTTGACGATGTAACTGAGGAACATTCCTTCTCGTACTCCAAATATGCACTTCGTCGGGTTCAACTTCATTTGATATTTATCCAGTTGATGAAAGGTCTGACCTAAGTCAACTAGATGATCGGCAGCTCTCTTGCTTTTTGTCAGCATATCATCGACATAGACTTCCATGTTGCCACTGATTTGTTCGGCAAAGACCTTGTTCATCAGCCGCTGGTATGTCGCACCTGCATTTTTCAAACCAAAAAGCATAACATTATAACAATAAGTTCCCCTAGGGGTAATGAAAGAAGTACTTTCCCTGCTTTCAGGTTTCATCTTGATTTGGTTGTAACCAGAGTAAGCATCCATGAAGCTGAGTAGCTCGTGTCCCGAGGTAGCATCCACCAATTGATCAATTCGGGGCAATGGAAAGTGATCCTTTGGGCATGCCTTGTTGAGATCGGCGAAATCAACACACATTCTCCATTTATTATTTTTCTTCTTTACCATCACCACATTTGCTAACCAGTCTGGGTATTTCACATCTTCAATGAATCGAGCTTTCTGGAGCTTCTCGACCTCCTCTTGTATAGCTTGATTCTTCTCGGGACTAAATACTCTTCTTCTCTGCTTTATAGACTTGACCTCCTTATTCACGTTGAGCTTATGACATAAGAAGTTTGGATCTATTCCTGGCATATCTTCATGACTCCATGCAAAAGTTTTCTTTCTGCTTCTCAGGAAAGGTGTCAACTCCTGTTTTATTGAAGCATCCAATGACAAACCTATTTGAGTTGTTCGTTCAGGGTGCTCGTCGTCCAGAATGACATTCTCTGTAGCTTCCACCACCTGTCCTTTTACAAGTTGAGATTCATCTCTAGGATCCAGTGTTTCAATTTATGTACCTTCATCAACTTGATAAGTAGTAGTCTTTTTCCTTCATTCCTCAAGCTCTTCTTGCTCGGCAGATGAATAATATCATTCCCGAGCTTTTTTTTTATCACCTTTCACAACTCCTACTCCAAAGTTTGTTGGGAATTTTAAGCACTGATGTACTGTAGATGGGACTGCTTCGAATTTCTTCAAACCCACTCTTCCCATGATGATGTTGTAAGCTGACTGAACATTCTTATCCATCACAAAGAAACGTATTCTTTATGTCCAATAAGCAGGCCATGTACCAATGAATATATCCAACTTGATCGTCCTAAGTGGAAAAACTTTCTCGCTAGCAAAACCCAGGAGTGGTCTGTGATAAGGCTCCAGTTGAGATAACTTTAGGTTTAAACTATCAAAGCACGAGTAGAACATGATATCTGTCGAGCTACCATTGTCTACCAGAACTCTTGAAATCATTACTTCTTTCATCCTCATTTTGATCACCAAAGGATCATCGTGAGGGTATAGAACACCTACGAGGTAATTTTTTGAAAACCCAGTGACCAGCTTCTCTCTGTTTACCTTTCTCGGGTGATCCTCCTCAGCCAAATTTATCCGTTGAATGTATGAACAAGCTTGAGCCTCACAGAGGTAAGCTTTTCTTTCTGTAGTAAGATCTCCTCCTCCTGCATCTCCACCTGTAATAACATTGCAATCAAATGTTCCAAAACGTATTGAAAATACCTCGCGTTCTGGTTGCCTTGGCCTTTTGGGAAGATCGGGGTCATCCTCTATATCATCTTCATGATCTCTTTTCCTGTTCTCTTCTGCTCGACGATGAGATTTAGACCTCTCTCTTGCTCGGTCTTCATTTCCTCTTTAATTTCTACGATCAACATACTTTGACAATTTTCCTCGTCTAATGAGTGTTTCGATCTCATTCTGGAGGGCTATGCAATTTTTAGTCATATGGCCATGATCTTTGTGAAACTCGCAATATTTATCTCTATTCCTTCTGTCAGGGTCTGCCTTCTTTTTCTTTGGCCACTTTATCTCCTCATTATTCTTGATTTCTTCTAAGACATGATTGATACCCATTTTCAAAGGAGTATAATTATCAAACTTGCTCAAGACTTCCTATGAAAACTTGTTTTTGGATTGTTTGTCACCGCCATTGCCCTTATGCTCTTTCTTCTTAGTTTTGTCGACTTCCACCTTGGTTTCTTTATCCATATTCTTCTTCGCAACCATAGCTTCCTCGGCATTCATGATTTTGGCTGCTTTTGCCATCAACTCCGACATAGTAGTAGGTGGATCTTTAGCCAAAGTGTAATACAACTTATTGGGCAACAACCCACTCATCAAAGCGGTGATCGCCATCTTTTCTTCATAATCTATAACTTCTAGCTTCTCGTTATTGAAACGAGTTATGGAATCTCTAGTACTCTCACCAGATTTTTGTCTAACGTTTAACAAATGCGCTACTCATTTTACTGGCTTTGCTCCAAAACAGAAATTCCCAATGAATAACTCGGCCCGTTGAAAGAAAGTTGAAATCTTACCCCGAGGAAGATTGTTATACCATATCTGGGCAGATCCAGTAAGAGTTCCCGAGAATGCTCTGCATTTCATCTCATCGGGGACAGCATAGATGTCGGCGGCAGCTTGATATTGCTCTATATGAAGAACAGGATATGTCTTTCCATCATATTTGGGAGTCACCACAGGTGCTTTAAACTTTGACGGTGTAAGAAAATCCACAATGGCCTGGACAAAAGGTGTCCCTTGAACAAAGGTTCGTTGTAGGGGATTCTTCACCTTAGCCATTTCTCCCAATCTATCTTCCAATCTCTGAATAGAGCCTTTCCACGCATCATTTCCTTCCTTGGGCCTATTGGTTCGAGCAATTGATCGAGCTGATGTGGCCTCCTGAGATCTATCCTGATGAGCAACTGGTCGTGATTGTGTTGATCCTTCTCTTAGATCTGATGGTTGTCGAAAAATCCTCGACATAGCCTTAGGTGGACTCCTATTCTTCCAAGGTCCTAATCGATTGAAAGGAGACACCCTGCTCAATCTTTCCAGGGCACTAGTCCTCTCTGGAGAGAGAGTAATACGTTGCTCAGTATCTGTGGCCCGTATTGATGAAGTTCGCCCAGGTTGATAAGAGAAATCATCAGATTCCTCATTACGATATGAATCAGTACGCCTGGATCATGAAGAAAGTAAATGGGTTTGCCTCTGACCACTTCTCTATCCTGAATGAGCAGGTGCACCGCCATGAAGGGTTTGTATGAGTTGTCGCATAGTTTCTTGCATGGCGGTCTGACCTTGGGCCAGATTTGTCATTATTCCAGCCAGATCTGGAACTGATGATGGTGCAGAGGGATTTGGAGTATTTCCAGCATTTCCAGGGTTTTGATTGCTGGATTCCGGATTATCAGCCATTGACGATGGATGATTTTTGGTGAAAAATGATAACAACAGTCGTTTCCCATAGACGGTGTCAATCTGTTGATGTAAAAAATTAGATTGCTTCTAATTATTTAATCACATATAAATTTAAATAAGACAAATAATTTTAAAGTGGTTCAGCCTTATAAGAATGGCCTACGTCCATTGTTTCTGTTACTGCCAAGTGTTTGGAAATTCTCGATATGTGGATCTATCAAGAAATTCCGGTTCCCTTGAATAAGGATGATACAATGTATTTATAGCCCTTAGGCTGTACATGTGAAAGGGTAAACAATTAATGCCTCTTAAGCGTATACGTCTGTATGATGAGCATTTAATGAATAGTTGAACTATTGATTATCTGGCAATTAATGATCTGGTCAAGATGCAGCTCGGACCGCCTTAGCTAACCGACGTTCAGAAGTTCCTCGGAGCAATGAAGTTCCTCGGTGGACACCTGTTACTCGGGATATCTGACTTAGTCGAAGAAGTAAAGTTCCTCGTTGCCAATGTGATTATAGAAATGTGCCACGCAAAATGACACGTGTCTTCTTATGATTCATCCACGTCAGCATATTAATTTTGGTATCAACAATGACACTCAAGAAAATATCACTTTTAAGATCATTTAAACAAAGGAAATGAGTGTGTAAACACCCCATTCTGGCACCCTTCCTTATTCTTCATAGGTCTATCGGGGAGACTTTTTCCTGTGTTCGAGGCACACCCAAATCTCTTAGGATACTGAAATCTCTTAGGATCCTTGCAATTTTTGGGATTTCAATTGACCTTCAAACTAAGTTTACTGTTAAAATGTTCAAGTTTGGAAGCCAACAAAATATGAGAGTTGGCCTCTAATGTGTCTTTCCTACTATGAAAATTGAGTTATTGGAAAATTATTGGAAATATACACTCAAAAGCAAGAAAAATGCGTAAGTGTGCATGCAACCCTACACCCAGGTGCCTATAAATTAACAGGTTGCACAATTTTTACACACCAAACACCCTAGAGACGAGTAGGGTGTCCTTACGCCAATCGGCATACCCCCCCCCCCCCCCAAACCCCCCACATGCGGAGAATGAGTTTTGACCGTTTGCCATATTAGAAAGTTGCACCCTCTTTCGTGAATCTCAAAAGGTGCGAATTTTACCCATGTTGAGCTAACCTAAGAATGATTCTTACATTCCTCTTACATAATACAAAAGTCATCCATAAAATCACATTTCCATCCCATACCTCCTCCATTTTGCATATCCATAAGATTTCAAGGTAAATATGATGATCATCATTCGATTAGAAGCTATCTAAAAGGCTCAAAAATAGTTCTAACTCTTAAATTAGGATTCACTTATTCTCTTCCACTAGAATATGTTATATTACATTCATCATCTTCATTACTTCTTTCAAACTCTTCTAATACAATTATTTGCCATCAAATCTATTAGTAATACTTATTTCACTTTTTTTTAGAAATCTATATGCAAACCTTTCAAACCTATTTTATAGATAAAAAAACTAAAAATAGGATTTATATTGTTCTGATAATATAATAGTGATACACACTTGATCTCTTTGCAACAAGGATTCTTTTTTTAAAGAAGACAATGCCTCTATGTTTTATTAATAATTAGGAAAAATAGCATCTCCTAAGTGGATTTTACAAACTCGAGAGATATAATTAGAATTCAAATGAGAGATAACTTACAAACTAAAAATATGAGAACTTATAAATATTCTCATTATAATGAAAGAAATATATTGACTGTTGATGAAACCTTCTAATGTCTGTTTTTCTAGCTACGTATTTCTTATGAAGAGACAACAACAATGTTAAGTCTACTGTTTAATAAATATAAAAATACAGAATTCGAAAACGAAATTACAGATATAAAACGAAATTATAGAAATTTAACACTTACTTGAATTTGCAGAAATAATATTAGTATAGAAGAAATAATCTGAGCCCTGTTTAGAACAGTCTCCTTAAGACAATGTATTCCCTCCAATGTGCTCCGATGATGATGAATATTATCTCCCAAGATAGAACGGATTTTCCAATTAATTATGTAGCACGACAATAATTAATTACGACGAACTCAAATTCTGTGGCTTTTACTCAACAACAATGCAACAGATGTGAAAAGAGTTATGCAGAAAGATAATTTTCTGGAACAGATATGACAGCATTTTCAGTGTGGAAGGAAAATGGAGGAGGGAATTTTTCATTGTTTAAAAACGGAGGGAGGCATCTGTATTTATAGCAAAGTAAGTGTCTGTTGGCAATAACTGACAAAAACAGTTAAACGAAATTAACTATTGACTGTTGGCAATAACTGCTAATAGTTAATTAATTAATTAATTAATTTCATAATTAATTAATAATTAAAGCCCATGAAGTTAAATTAATTCGGCTCCAAAAAGAAGGAGATTTTTATAACCCCGGGTCCGAGCCAAGCTGAGCCGGTCGGCCGAACGGATGCGCGCGCGCGCGCGAATGTGGACTTTTGACCGAAAGTCAATCCGTGCATAGCTTACGTTATATCTCCTTCAAAGAGTTGGGATACCCCAAGGCATCCAAGCTTTAGTCCATCATTTGGGTTTTATTAACTCATCATTTTCTCACTACTCTTCCAATGTGGGATAAGATTTAAAACATACCCAATACATTAACTTTCATTGCTTTGTGAGTCACTTTGGGGACATATTTATCATTCATAACTTAATAAAATTGGACATGTGAATATACTACGTTAATCTCCTTGCGGAGGAGAACGCGTTCGTGTGTTTTTCCACAATTATCGTAGTGTGGATCCCACCTAAATTTGAGCTCAAAGTTGCTCAAAATTCTGTCCAGAAAAATCTGGACAGCTTTAAGTAGTCTAATTTTCCAACAATCCCCCACATGAATGATATATCGCTATAAATAAAACATAACAGATGCTAATGCAGATGCAGACAGATGTTGAGTAAAACTGAAGATTTTTTGCATCGGGAGAAGTAGTCTAGTGGCCTTGAACTTTCCTTAGTGATATACTATCGGATTTACTTGGTTAATCAGTAGACTTCACGTCCTTCAACCATCAACCATTTTTGTAAACCTAGACAACAGTATTCACACAATAATTCTTCAACACAGTTGGTTCTCACGTTTGTGTTCATTTTGGCCATGAACATCAATTGGCTCCGTGAGTATTTTAGAGAATATGCCTTTCATTATTCTCATAGAAGTGGCCCCCTTCTTACTCACGTAGGTGACTTCCATAAAGGGTATCCTGCAATACCCCACTTAGACGTACTAAGATATAGATGTCATTAAAAGCATAACTTATCCTAATTTCATGACAGATGTTCACTGTCTCATCTTTGGAATGGATAGGATTAAATATCCTCCAGTGCATACTGAATACAATGTAGTTCGGTTTGCACATTGAACCTAGATCTTGGGATCTCCAGTCAGCTAGGTTGGGTTGACACTATATTGATTGTTATTTATTTATAGGCTTTAGACCCATTCCTCTCGATGATCTTTCAATTTGCTCTCGGTTTAAACCTTTCGTTAGTGGATACGATATATTATCGTTTGACTTTACATAGTCAATTGAGATAATTCCATTTGAGAGAAGTTATCTAACGGTATTATGTCGACGACGAATATGTCGTGACTTTTCGTTATACATGTGATTTTGTTCCCTTCCAATCGCTGATTGGCTATCGCAATATATACATATTGTGGGCACAGGTTTAGACCAATTTGGAACATCCTCTAAGAAATTTCGAAGCTATTCAACTTCTTCTCCAGCTTTATCTAGTGCAATGATTTCAGATTCCAATGTCGATCTAGCAATGCACGTTTGTTTTGAGGATTTCCAAGATACGGCTGCACCTCCGAGGGTAAACACATACCCACTCGCCTTTTAAAGAATTTGTTTCCAAACCGGACCATTATCTTATCCAAAATAATCAGATAGTATTTTAATTTGCATATATTCAGACATATTTTTATGACATGTGCAATTTTTGTATTTTAATAGCCTTGTTATGGTTAAAAAATATTAAAATATATTAAGAAGGCCTAAATGCATTTTCACGCCTTTTTACGCCTAGGCCCACCTAGGCTTCTAAGGATTAAGTCTTGGCCTCCACGCCTCAATCACGCCCCGCGTTTTTTAGAACCTTGGTATTTATAGCAAACTAAGTGTCTGGTGGCAATAACTGACAAAAAAAGTTAAACGAAATTAACTATTGACTGTTGGCAATAACTGCTGCCAACAGTTTATTAATTAATTAATTAATTAATAATTAAAGCCCAGAAAGTTAAATTAATTTGGCCCAAAAAAGTATAAGCCTAAGACTAAGCTCGAGTCGGCCGGACGAACGGACGCGCGCGCACTTGTGGACTTTTGATCGAAAGTTAACCCATTCATAGCTTAGGTCATCTCCCCTTCAAAGAGTTGGGATACCCCAAGGCATCCAAGCCTTAGTCCATCATTTGGGTTTTATTAACTCATCATTTTCCCACTACTCCTCCAATGTGGGACAAGAGCTAAAACATACCCAATACATTAACTTTCATTGCTTTGTGAGTCACATTAGGGACATATTTATCATTCATAACTTAATGAAATTGGACATGTGAATATACTACGTTAATCTCCTTGCAAAGGAGAACGCGTTCGTATATATTTCCACAATTATCGTAGTGTGGGTCCCACCTAAATTTGAGCTCAAAGTTGCTCCAAATTCTGTCCAGAAAAATCTGGACAACTTTAAGTAGTCCAATTTTCCAACAAACAAGACCATGCGCTACCACATAAAAAGGTGGTGGAAATAGTAAGACGCTTAGAGGAGGATCTATTTAATGTTGTTGCCTCGAAGGTTTCTTTTAATTTTACTTATATTTAATCTTTGAACAGTTGTTATTGTGAGTGACTAGCATGAAACTCGCGCAATACACTAACTATTTATTTAAAAACATACTTAAAAAATATTTAAAATAATTTTATTTATATAAATAAATTGAAATCACTACAAAAAATGACCCTTATATGATGTTTTTAAAATTGACTTTATGATAATATATACAAAAAATGTCATTAAAATTGTTGTACTATTACTATTACTATTATGTCATCTTTCATAAAAAATGTCATTAAATATTAATATATACTACTTTACATTACTTTTTATTTCAAAGTGTCATGTAAAAATGCACGTTTCATGACACTTTCATATCTTAACCACCCAAAAAGATATTTATAGGACCGTTTTTCATCCATTCACCGCCCAATTTTCCTTCGAGCGTGCTGCTGAGAGAATTGAAAAAAAGAAACAAAAGAAGATATTCTTCGTCTCCCCACCCTATCCCAAATTGTTGTTCGGCCCTCCTAAAAGGAAGTCATTCCACAGTCCTATCCGACCGATTTTTGCCTTCGAAGGTTTCTCTCTCTCTCTCTCTCACTCACACACACACATACACACACACATAAATGTTTTTCATGGAATCAATTTTTTACCTTCAAAAATAATGTTTTAAATCAAGGTTGTTTATTCAATGGCTTTGAATTTAGAGGATTTAACTAGTTATGGATTTTTTTTTGTAGATTTCTCACTTTTAATTTCTCATCAAAGACGTTCTACCATAACCGGTCGAAAGGTACACTCAATGGCTATCATTATTCTATTTTTTTTTGTTTGAGAGGGGGGGGGGGGTTATTACTTTAATTATAAGGTTCCAAATCGATGTTTATGTTCTTTATTTGAGTTTTCAAACTGAATATTTTTGGAACTTGGGTTCAATATAACACGTAGGAATTGACCACGTAGTCACGGGTCCCCAGTTTGAGAATATGACGATAATTTGAAAATATTTAGATTATGCTTAAAACATGTCGTTAGAGGGTGAAAACACACACCAGTACCCAAACGGCCCCGTAAGTGGCACTAACACCTCGCATGAGACCAATATAACTCGTAGGAAGTGACTGCGTAATCGTGGGACTCCCATTTTGAGAATATGATGATAATTTGAAAATACCTAGATTACGCTTAAAAACTAACTGTTAAAGGGTGAAAACCCAAACCAACTCCCAAATGACCCCCTGAGAGGCATGGATACCTCCCATGGGACCAATGTAACTTGTAGGAACTTATCGCATAGTCACAGGTCTCCCGATTTGGAAATATGACGATAATTTTAAAATATCTAGATTGGGCTTAAAAATAAGCTGTTAGAGGGTGAAAACACAAATCAGGGCCAAAATGACCCCATAAGAGGCACTAACACCTCTTAAAGGATCAATGTAACTCGTAGGAACTGACCATATAGTCGTGGGACGCCCAGTTTGAGAATATGACGATAATTTGAAAATATCTAGATTACGCTTAAAAACTAGCCGTTAAAAGGTGAAAACCAAAACCAGCCCCAAATGTTCCCGTAAGAGGCGTGGACACCTCTTATAGGATCAATGTAACTTGTAGGAACTGATCGCATAGTCACGGGTCTCCCGGTTTGAGAATATGATGATAATTTGAAACTATCTAGATTAAACTTAAAAGCAAATTGTTAAAAGGGTGAAAATCAAAACAAGTCCCGTAAGTGGCATGAACACCTCGCACGGGACCAATGTAACTTATAGGAACCGACCGTAGAGCCACAGGTCTCTTAATTTGTGAATATGACTATAATTTCAAAATATATAGATTATGCTTATAAACATGTCATTTGAGGGTGAAAACCCAAACTAGTCCTCAAACGTCCCCATAAGAGGCACTAACACTTCGCATGGGACTAATGTAACTCGTAGGGGCTTACCACGTAGTCACAAAACTTCTGGTTTGAGAATATAATAATAATTGTAACTCGTATATGTAATTTTTCAGATTGAATAATATTTTTTTTAAAATTACTTATTTACTAATATCATCTCTTTTTTGTATCCTATCTTTTTGCAAGATAACATTTTATCATTACCTTTTATCTATGTGGAACACAAGAAAAAGTCAATGGTTTACAATAAGGGGATTATTTATTTAATGTCGTTAATATTCAGGTTTCTATTTTTTGCGTTATAGTCGTGCGGGCTTTTGTAGTTTTATTGTTAACTTTTATGACCGTGAGGGATTTTGTAATTTTATTTGCATATTTTATGTTCGTGCGGGCTCTACATTACACACGTTTTGTATTGACAAGTTTTAGAATGTCTAGAAAATAGAGGAAACTCTGCCCATTATTTTTTTGTCTGCGAACTATTAAGACTTGTATTATTTTGAAGTTTATATGTACATTAGTTTATCAACAACGTGCGAGATTCATAATTTGTGAATTTTTTTGTTTTCAAATAATTAATTTTTTTCTTTTAACCAAAAATCTGGCACAGTTCAAAACCGTGCCAAAAGTGTATCAGTTTTTATCACGGTTTTGTAACGTGTCAAAAGTGTACCAAAATGTACTCAATCTGGCACATTTATAAAGTGTGTCAAAAGTGTGCCATAAATATCAAATTCTGGCACAGTTTTTAAGTGTGCCAGAAGTGTTCCTGTTTAGTCAAATCTGGCACACTTTTAAATCGTGCCAGAAAAAAATGATCATTTTGGAACACCTGATTCTGGCACAGTTCAAAATCGTGTCAGATTTGATCTCGCACAGTTTTAAACCATGCCATATTGCTATTTTGGTGTAGTATTTTGATGGAGTGCACCCATCCTAGGCATCCTCCGGTTGAACCTATGGTTCATTCTTCTTTTCCTTACGGGGTTGGATGGTGAAAATAAAGCATTTCTTGTATGCATGTTGGTCACAACGGGTCTCTACAAACCCCCAGTCGGTAATACACCTGAGCTTTGGGTGGTAGGTGGACGGAATGGATTTCCTAGCATGGATCTATCATCTATAATACCCTTCATTTTTATGAGTATTAAATTGAAGTTATATTGATTTAATTGAAATTGTGGGAATTATTATTCGGCTGAAATAATGGTAATTATCTTTAATTTCGCGTAATGATTAAACGAGTATGTTTAATTATATTGGAGTATTTAATTTAAATATAAATTTCATAAATGTGATACAAGTGTTACGATTTTTATAGTATGACGGTATATTGCGAATAATGAAGATAGTCGTGAATAAATTAATGACTTGATGATTTAATTAAGTCATATTTAGGGCATACGTATATGATAATGATGGAACATACAAATAGAGGTATAAGGTGTTTATAGACTTTTAAATGCGATTAGATGACTTAATTATGCATTTTAAGTGTTTAAAATGGACCTATGGATTGGGTAAGACCTTGGGTAAAATCTTGGGTCAAACTAGGTATGGATAGAAACATTTTTAGGGGCCTTAGTTTTGGCCCATTGGGGAACTCTTATGTTAACCTAATTAAAATGATATTTAAAATATGTTAGATCAACCCTAGGGTTCCATAATCACCCCCACACCACTTTTGGAGGCCACACACCTTAGGAGAGTGGAAGAACCACCCTAGGAGGATGAAAAGAAAGGCTCCCCTACTATTTCAGGCAATGATTCTCTAGCCATTCTTATTCAAAATTATCTTTCTTGTATTAATGTTGAATCGATGTTTAGAATAAGATTCAATTATATTTGAGGGCTTCATATCTAGAGATCATGTGATTAGTGCAGAAATTGATGATAATTGTATGATCCATTCCTATATTCGTAATACCCCATATTAGATATGTATTCATACGGTTATAATTGGAGATTTATTATACAAATCTGGAAATCATTGTTGTAGGGTAAGATGAAATATAGAACTTGCACGTTTATATGTTCTTAAAAGATATTGGGCATTTGATGATAATCTTGGAATGAATTGGATGTTTAATCATGTCTAGAATGATCCTATGATGTTTTAGAAACTATATACATACCTTGTTTTAAGTTGTTGAATCATTATGATGAAAGAAGTTTTAAGTGTAAAAAATTCATAGAAGATTTGGGTTACTGCCCAGATCCGAATCGATTCGGCCTTCAAGGCGAATCGATTCGACCAGGGGAGAATCGATTTGGCTTAAAGGTCGAATTGATTCGAACTTGTTCAGAATTTTAGTTGGATTCCTGTTTACTGGTTTATGCTTTGGTCATTCGTCCATGTGAGGAACGATGGTTGTTAAAACATAATAGGAATATTGTTATGAACTTATACATGCAGTTAAACTAGGATGGGTTCATGATATGGTGATGACTCAAAGTACAAGTTAACTATATGAACAAAATGATTTACGTGGAATTCCTAAATAAAAACTATATGAAATAAATGTATAAAAAGGAAGGGATGTACCTAGAGGATTGGGTAATTTTGTTAAAGGCACATAGATGATAAGACCCTAAAAGATACGATGATAATTGTATGATTCAAAATCGGGTAAGTTTAAATTAAAGAATTACTTATCAAAGATACGTCGAATGCTTGAGAATATAATTAATGGTTCAAAATTATTACCTTATAAAAATACTAAGTAGAAATATATCCTACGCCTAGTGGGCTAAGTCTAAATGGTTAGCACCAGCTGCGATAATAGTTAGGGTGAAACTATTTATTCATATTAGTGGATTCCTTATATATGTACATATCACCCTTTTTCACTTCAGTTGACTACTTATATATGTACATATAAGCGTGTATCTAAGAGAACAAAATATGGAAAGTAATATTTAAATTGGAAGAAGTAGTATGGGATAACTACACACATATATAGGGTGAAGTAAATAATCAAGTAAATGGATAAGTGAGCCTAAAAGGCATTATATGGGACTAATAGTCATCGGATAGCGACTTAATATGGTTATGTAATAACTCACTAAAATGTTATGGTTAAGCAGAGAAAGCTATATTTATATGGATGGGGATTCCTTGGTTAGAAGTAGTTATAGAGTAATTTCTTATACATATTGGATAATAATATGTATTATTTTATATGGGCATACCTGGGTTCGTGGACCGTCCTATTGGTTGGGGTGTGCGCGTTCGGGACCGGAGAACGCGTCGGCACATGTGGGCTAGGTGTAGTGTTAGGTCATATTATAGGTACTACGTAGCAGCACCACTTACGAGAGGTAGGTATAGATGTTGGGATCCTTTGTTACCACTGGGTATGGGTCGTGAGCTGGTGTACTGCCTAGGTACCTCCTCACTTACTTGTGCTTTTTTGTTACCCATGTTGGGATGAGGGATTCCTCCGGGTATTACTGACAGAGCACTAATAGGACGCCGAAGATAGATGTCTTCGTGTGTATGTATTTATTTATATACACATTGTGGTGTGCCTTGTATGTAAATGTGTTCTCATAGTCTATATATGTAGACAATACTTAATGATAACAAAAAGTCGGATTAACACATTGATGTGGATAATTATTAGTGAAAATAAATTCTAATGGTGTGATGTGGTAGAAAATTATTAATGAGAATAATAATTGGGTGGTCTAAAAATGTAGACAGTAATTATAGAGAATGAAAATTATAGTCTAACGGTGTAAACAATAATTAGTGTGAATTAAAAATCAAATAGTTTGATGGGGTAGACTAAGGTTAATGAACATTATACGACATAAAGATATACACTGAACTTATATGGAACTTAGTGGGCAACATTATGAAGTTAATCCAAAGGATGGGACTTTAGGTGTAAATACTCACTTTTAGTTAATGCATAGCTAGATAGATTTATCGTTACATGTCAGATTAAACAGTGAAGTTTAAAATTTGTATTTATTTGAAGATACGAGTAGGAGTGCTTTTAGATGAGAGGTGAGATACTCGATGCATGCGAACGTCGATGGAGGGACGTGAAGTATGAGTTAGTTACATTTTACATATTTATTGATGAAGAATCCTTGCAACACTAGGGCTCTGACCCAAAATTATAAATGTTTTCTCCCCCCAGGTGCTCTCATAAACAAGGATAGTAGGACTGACGATGGATCAGACTTGCAATTACTTTGCATGTAGCGAATTCCGTTCCATTAATTCTAGTATAGGTTATACTACTTCTTTTAGTTATTTTATTTCATGTCGAGATTCTATGGGCATAAGCCCAAGAGCTTATTTACATCAGTTTATATTTATCTTTAAATTGTGGGCATTGTATGATGATTTAGTTGTGTATTCATGTATTAAATCATTTTTGTGTAGATGCTCTTTTATTATTATTATTATTATTATTATTATTATTATTAATTGTGAATTTTAGTAAAGAATAAAAGAAAATTTTATTTTCTTCAGTGTTGAGAATTGTATAAATTGTGGATAAGCACCATCTTTGACGTATCGTGTTTGTACAACCTTTACGTGATAAAATGGGGGTTGCTACAATTAGTATCATAACACGGTTCAAGTGTCCCTAGGATCTGTGTTTGAGATCATTACGTTCTGTGTTGCATCCTTTGATGTAGAGCCCTATGATTAGGAATCATTACATTCTTTGCGATTAGTTACTACCCGTCCAGGCAAAGGGTTAGTTTTGGAGAGATGGCCATAGAGACATTCATGTGGATTACTCACTAGAATTGCAAGAAGTTCAGGAAATTTGGAAATTTGGTACCTAGTAAATGAAAGCAAGACATTTAGGGAAATTGAGGATGTGATAATGTATGATAGTGCACAAGAAGAGATTAGTCCATTTAGACTAATAGGAGAGGCATTATGGTAGTAGGGATCCATCACCATGCAGGAAGAGCGGGACCAATTAATTAGTGATTAGTTTCGGGTGAAGCAAGGGGAAATTTTTCCACACATTTTTTGAATCAGAAATGAAAAACAAGGCGGAGAAGATATTTAACTTTTTCGATGTCGTGCCAGTATGGCAAGATATATGTTAATGTTTGTTAAGGGACCCGGCAGTTTGAAGGGTTCCAGATAAGTAATTTATGTAAATGATATAAGAGTTTTGATGGTCGAAACAAGTAAGAGTTGATAAGTCCAGGACCCACAGCGAGAGGGCATCGGGTTACATATGAATTTATTTATGCAGAATGGAACTGCTGATAGTATCGGTGGTAAAGGATGTGTTTTCCCTACTTTGGAGTATGTAGGATATGTTTTGTTTGATATTGGGACTTAGAGTTCACTTGGGGTTTTTTAGTACATTGGAGAAGATGGACTTCGTATTTGGGATAGTGTTTTACATTGGTTCACCGTGGGTGAGAAGGCACATTGTTACTTTGGTGTGTAGATGTATAAAAATATATATACTGGGAGGCTAATTTTTATTTTAGGCCTATTTGTTAGATATATAGTAGTGCAATAATTATCCAACCATGAAACCTTCCTATTTGTGTTAAGAGTATGCATAGCGGAGAGCAATCGTAATTTTAAGTTAGTTCCTGGGAACATTGGGATTAATGACGGTCTCGGTTACATGAGGATGTGTACGATCATAAATGATGTTATTATAATGACGATGATTGGAAATGGATAGTGATAGCCTTTACTGGAATGAGTAGGCATGTGGATCCATATAAATTGATTAAGCACATTAATAAACTTAAGTCCTGGACCGACAAAGTTATGTTGTAGTGTATCGGGAGGGTTCCTTATTTGGATTTCGCTTGCGAGACGCCCCACGCACGAATCTGCAAATTTCGGGAGTTGAAAGATGTTGGATTCTAGGGCATTTTGGTTATTTCTCTTGGTATTATCATATTGACTATTTATCGGTATTTAGTGTATCCCTTAGGCGTGATGAGACTTCGACTGGAAATGGGCACAAATTAGAATTTACATGATTACCGTAAACATTTGTTTTCATTTCCCCCTTTTTGTCTTGGGCCGATGGATCTCAATAACTAACTAATCCATGCAATAGTGTATCGAGAGGGTTCCTTGTTTGGATTTCACTTGCGAGATGCCCCACGCACGAAATTGGCAAAAGTCAGGAGTTGAGGGAAGTTGTATACTAAGATAATTATTTTATTTTTACATATACATATGAGGTGGTATACTTGATGTATGGATATGCTTAGTGTGAATGGCACATATTGGGTGTATATGTTTCATTTATATTTGTTAATGGTGTGTGTGTACATGTAATGTGGAATATATGGATGCCCAGTAATGTTATAACAGGCGGAGATGAGCCTTTCATTTATCTCATGGGATATGAGTATGGATTAATTAGGTATAAACTTAAGATAATGGTACGAGTTAAAATGTAAATTCTAATCGTAGTGAATTATGAGGATGAAATTCCATTAGTAGGATGGGAGAATGTAATACCCCACATTTTTATGAGTATTAAACTGAAGTTATATTGATTTAATTAAAATTGTGGGAATTATTATTTGAATGAAATAATGGTAATTATCTTTAATTTGGCATAATGATTAAACGAGTGTATTTAATTATATTGGAGTATTTAATTTAAATATAAAATTTCATAAATGTGATTCAAGTGTTATGATTTTTATGATATGTCGGTATATTGCGAATAATAAAGATAGTCCCGAATAAATTAATGACTTGTTGATTTAATTAAGTCATATTTAGGATATACGTATATGATAATGATGGAACATACAAATAGAGGTATATGGTGTTTATAGGCTTTTAAATTTTATGAGATACTTAATTATGCATTTTAAGTGTTTAAAAATGGACCTATAGGTTGGGTAGGACCTTGGGTAGAGTTTCGGGTCAAACCAGGTATAGATAGAAACCTTTTTATGGGCCTTAGTTATGTCCCATTGGGTAAATCCGAATTTAACCTCATTAAAATGATATTTAAAATAGGTTAGATCTTCCCTAGGGTTCCATAGTCACCTCCACGCCATTTTTTGAAGGCCACACACCTTAGGAGAAAGGAATAACCACCCTATGAGGAAGAAACAAGACGTTCCCCTACTATTTTTAGGCAAGGATTCTCCTACCATTATCATTAAAAATGTTATATTCTTGTATTAATGATTAATCCATTTTTATAATAAGATTCAATTATGTTTTGGGGCTGCATATCTAGAGATCACGTGATTAGTGCAGAAATTGTTGATAATCGTATGATCCATGATTAGATCCGTTATCACTCATATTAGATATCTATTAATATGGTTTAAATTGGAGATTTATTATTGAAAACATATTGTAAAATCCTCCAAAAAAATCTGGAAATCCTTGTTGTAAGGTAAGGTGAAATATAGAACTTGCATATTCATAGGTTCTTGAAAGATCTTAGGGATTTGATGATAATCTTGGAATGGATTAGATGTTTAATCATGTTTAGAATGACCCTGTGATGTTTTAGAAACTATATCCATGACATGTTTTAAGTTGTCGAATCATTATGATGGTCTTTGATGAAAGAAGTTTTGAGTATAAAAATGTTGTGTAAAAATTTTGTAGCACAACCTAGATCTGAATCGATTCGACCTTCAAGGAGAATCGATTAGCCCAGGGGAGAATCGATTTGGCTTGAAGGTCGAATCGATTCAGACCTGTTTAGAATTTCTATTGGATTCATGTTAATGGTTTATGCTTTGTTCATTTATCAAAGTGAGGGGCGATGGTTGTTAAAACATACTAGGAATATTGTTATGATGATGTGCTTGTTGTAATCAACATCTTCTGGTCTGAAATGCCTCCATAACAGCAGTGATATTTTTAGCTCCATCTTAACAGAATTCCCTTTGATCTACTTCAGATTAGATGCTCCATGAATGATCGCGGACTCTTAAGGAAAGTCTTTATCAATGATATTATCCGGTCTCTAGCCACTGTTGGCGACCTGGTCAGATTTCTTTTCTACGTACTCATTCAAATACCCAGATTGGGATAACTCTTCTAGGTGTGATTTTAACGTCTTGCAATTCTTCGTCATGTGCCCTCCTTCCTTGTGGAATGCGCATCTCAATGCACTGTCTCTCTTTATAGGGTCTCTGCCCATCTTCTTGGGCCACTTGACGAATGGCTGATCCTTGATCTTACTCAAGACCTTTTAGACTAGTTCCTTAAAGACTATATTAAGAGTTTGGAATGCCTTTGAAGGACCGACCTTACTTCAATTCCTATATCGACTATTGCCCTCGTTCTTGTTCCCTTTCTTTAGAGTATCTTTATATATTCCCTTTCCTGATTTGGCATGACTATTGTCCCCACGACTGGAGTGGATTATGTCCTTAACTTTTGGTGTATTTCTCAATTCGTACCACTTGCCTCATTCTTGGTGAGGGATTGGTGCAGCACATATGTGGTCGGTAGACTAATTTTGAAGAAATATATGGCAACCTTATTTGAGCAATCATCCACTTCATTGAAGACCTCCCATTACTTTTTGGCATAATCACAAAGGACCTCTTGTGGATTCTTCTACATCGTGAGCAGTGAATCCAACCTTTTAGGGTGGTAACTGTTGGTTATGAAATAAGAAGTAAAGGCCTCTGCCAGGGCCTTTAAGCTCTTAACCGATCTAAGGGGTAGCCTCTCAAACCACTTTTGAGCTACATTATGTTGGCTAAAAGGGAAAATATGACATATCAAAGCGTCATTGTGGCTCCATAGGGCCATTGACTGCCTGCACTGTCGAACGTGGTCAACAGGATCCATCTTGCCATCATAGATATTAAATTTGGGAATGACGAACTTCTTCGAGGGATCTTATTCTTCAATCTCCCTTGAAAAAATGGATTTCATCTGAGTATTAAGATCTCTTCTAGCCAGTTCTTTGGTTGATCTAACCCTTCGGTGGGTTGGGTGTTGTTCCATCTTTCTCTGGACCAACATTATGATTTCATCATCGTGATGATCATTATCTCGGTGGTGCCTCTCTGATCGTCCATACTCCGATCGATCGATATTCAACCTACTACACTCAGATCGATCCTAGTCACATTCGTAGCTCCTTCCTCGACTGTGAGTATTTCTCTGGCGATTAGGAGATCGATCATGACACTTTTTATCATTTCTATGGAGGTGACTATCCATCTTTTCAAGTCGCCTTTGTAGTCGTGCATTCTCTTCCATCTGAAGGTGTGTTGCCTCCTCGTGTTCTTAAATTCGGGCTTTATATATAAGCATCGAACACCCTAGAGATCTGGGTAGACCTAGGTGGTCCATGACTCCCTTCAAAAGGTTGCTTCTCTTGGAGAAACCTTAGGTTTGGTGGTTGGATAATCTAAAACCTGGTCCTTGGCGGAATTGGATTAGCTTGTACGTTGCCAACTTAAGAAATATTATTGCTATAGTGAGACATCACGAGCATTCTCTTGATAATTATTTTCGTATGAAGAAAAGTCGACTCCAACAGACGATGCCAATTATGAGTGCAAGAAATATCATACTAGAATATCCCAGAAAATAATTAAAGATGCAGAAAAATAATATCACATACGCAACACCAAATGTACGGCATTTGGAAACTTTTGGCTACGTCCACAGAAAGGTTATTGTTTATTATTAGTGTCTCTCAAATGCTCGAGTTACATCACCTTAACCCTTGGGTATAGGTTTACATTTATAGATGGTAAAATAAGCTATTTAATTGTGCAAGTAACTCAATAAACTTGTAGACAACTCATAGGTGTTCCTGAATATCTCCCTGAGATTGTTGGTAACCGATTTGAATGCACGTGTTAAATACATAGGTCTAAATAAAATTCCTGAAGTGGGCCGAGAAGTCCCGCGTACATGCTGGGCCTGGTCATTCGTATTTATTGGGCTCAGCTAATAATTAAGTGCTCGCAGTAGGTATCTCAAAATATCTCTCGTAACTCTCTTCTCATAAATTCTCTCAGCCAAATTAAAGCTGGAATTAACTATAACACAAAAAACTTGCGTAAAACTTATTAAAAATCTTAGTCTTTATCATAATAATGATCTCAAATTGTACTGTGACATTTTGTAGCTTAGAAGCTTTCAGGGTGCTAGTACTCTCATGAGTGATCTGGAGGGTCTCCCGTGCCTCCTTAAACATGCTACACGCTATAATTCGATGATATTCGTTGGGAGTAGGGCTTTCAATGGACTGGGATCGAATCTATATATTCGGATCTGGTACAAGTTATTAACGGACCGAATATGGATATTAGTATCCCTGATCCGATTAAGACCCAACCCAAGTATATATATAATCACCTTATTCCAAAATTAACTAAATAATATAGATGGTATATAAAATGGGCTAGACCCGACCCGAGTATTTAGGGTTGTAACAAAATCTTAAGTAATTAACTAAATAGAAGACCCTCCGTCTTTACAATCACTTTTGACGGCCCAAAATAGAAGACCCTTTATCTTGTGTTGTGTGTAATATGTGTGTTTGTGCAATTTGAGTTTTTTTAGATTTAAAATTAAGAGGTTTCATTTAAGATATATGTTTTTTGTTTTGTAGTGATTCTAAATGTGGGATTCAAAATTTTCATTACAGATCTATCATAATCCAACGACTGTCATCATCCATATATATGTTCTCTCTCATTCCTTTTTATAATATTTTTTTATATGCCTGCTTGATAGAAGATCCTGTATTATTTTTTCCCCCAAAAAATCAATTTTTATTATATACAAATGGTATAAAAATTGGGTTAGAACATTTTCCATTTTAACAAATGTATTCTCCTAGTATTGTGTATTTTGATTATTAATTTTATCCATATTTTTTCGATGCATTTTGTATCTTAAAAATGTTTAAACTATTTTGTATCATTAGTCTACTTTTTTATATTAACTATATATATTCTGATTATTAATTTGACCTAAAAATATTCTGATATTCTGGTATATATATTTTGTTTTGTGTATTTTGTAGACTTTGAAATGTCTACGAAAGGAACAAATCAAAATCCAAGTCAAAACATAAAAATCTCCGGTGTGAACGAAAACAACACAACTCATGAGGATTTTGATCATGTGGATAACGGGGACCTTTCAGAGGTAAATGGAAAAAAATAAAGAACGTTAACTTATGCGGGTTGGTATGATTTTACTAAATTGAAAGGGCCAAGTGGGGATATTTTGGCAAAAATGTAACCATTGTAAAAATTCTTTTATTGGAGATAGTAGTGAGGGAACGGGACATTTGAAGAAACATTTGGGTAGGTGAAACACTAGAAACAAGGTGGATATAGGGCAACAAATGTTACAAGCATTCAAAAGGATAGTGGATGGTTATAGTAAAATTGAGAATTACAAGTTTTATCAATTTGAAAGTATAAAAGATATTGCCATTATGATGATGAAGCATGCTTATCCTTTTGACATGGTTGAACATGAATATTTTCTTAAGTTTTATAAAGGCCTTAATCCAAATTTTAAGCCTCCAACTCGTAACACATCTAGGGCTGATTGCATTGTTGTGAACGAAGAAAAAAAGAGTGAGATTTATAGCTTGTAAAATCACACTTGCCGTTGATTGTTGGACATCGAACAATAAAAACATTGCTTATGCATGTTTGAGTGCTCATTTTATTAATGAAGAATGGGAACTAAAAAGAAGATACTTAATTATCGATGGATTGAGTGGCTACACACTAGTGAGACTTTATTTAGGTTTATTTCTGATTTACTTTTAGAGTGAAAAATAGATAAAAAAAAATTATTCTCAATGGTGGTGGATAATGTCAGGGCAAATGATGTAATGACTAGGATTTTTAAAAGTTATCTATGTGATAACTCATTTATTTATTATGGGAGAGAAATGTTTCATGTGAGGTGTAGCGCCCACATTCTTTATTTGATTGTGCAAGATGGTTTAAAGAAAATTGGGGCACTTATAACTTAAATAGGAGATACCGTAAGGTACTTGTGCAAGTCCCCTTACGCTAAACAAATGTTTTTTGTTGAATGCAATCAAGTTAAGGTGAGGTGTAGGAAGAAAACTCCAATGGATGTCCCAAATAGCTAGAACTCCACCTATTTAATGATCGAGGCATCACAAGAAATGAAGGAAGTTGTGTGTCGTTTGGCCTTAATTGATAAGAATTATAAGCATAGCCCATCGGAAGAAGAGTGGCAAGTTGACTTATTAATAAATGAGTGTTTAAAGATTTTCTTTATGCAACACGCCATTTTAGTGGGACAAATTTTCCAACATCAAACGTTTTTTTCGCTGATATATGTAACATTCAGCTTTTGTTTATGGATGGGGAAAATTGTGAGCATTATTGTCTCCATTTGATGGCTAGTCTAATGAGGGAAAAGTTTGAAAAATATCGGGAGGCGTGTAACTTGGTCTGGTGCATTGTTGTTGTTCTTGATCCAAGGTTTAAGTTAAACCTAGTGGAATTTTACTACGACAAGATATACGGGGATGTTGCGACTGGTTATGTTTGTAGGGTACATAATGCTTCCTGTGACTTATTAAATGAGTACGGATGTGATTTAGCTTGTCTATGTATGCTTTTGGACATAATACTAGTGATGGCATCTCTAGTAGTGCTTCAAATTATTTTTCCAAGCCATATGATAAGATATCTGATTTTGATAAATGGTTGACTCAAGCTCATTCATCTAATATTATTTATTTTCGAAAGTCCAGGGTTGATCAATACTTGGAAGAACTTTTTTTCCAAGAAATGAGAGCTTTAACATTTTGGACTTGGTAGAAAATTAGTACTCCCAAACTTCCAATCCTAACATAGATGGCTCGTGATGTTGCAGTTATTCCAGCTACAACCATTGCTTCGGAATCGATATTTAGTGAAGGGGGTAGGGTGATTGATGAGACACATTTATCATTGCTTCCAGAAATTGTGGAAACTATAGTGACTACAAGAAGTGGTGTTCAAAAAACCGATTGGACCAGCGGGCCGAACCAGACCAAACTGAACCACCCTATTTTTACTATTTTTTTAATTTGTCTGGTCCAGGTTTATTTTTTACAGACCGATCTAATCGGTCCGGTCCTCAGTCCGCCTTATTCAATAACCAGTTTCGACTATATATATATATATATATATATATATATATACTAAAAAAATAAGGGATGGGATCTGAGGGGTACGATCGTCCGTATCAGTTTAAAAAAAATGTAAAGGCGAAATAATCGTAAGAGTGATTTCAAACAAAAATTGCAATACCAATTTTAAATGCGGAAGCTAATTTTAAATTGATTTCATCTTTTTGTCCAAAACGTTCATTGATGATGCTGAAAATAGCACCACCCTTCAAGGTGTTCGTAAGCTCAATTCAATGTTGACAATGGCAATATAAGGGCACATAGTAGAAGGAGGTGAGGAGAAGAGGATTAACACGGGAATATAAGTGGTTCAGCCAATCAGGCCTACGTCCACTGTGCAAGTGTGTGATTAATATCACTGTATGAGGGCTCTAATGAACATAGATACAAACTCTCAAGCTTTCTCTCTCTACTGTATATTTAAACAGAGTTTAAGCTAGGGTTGATAATTTTGGATCCCTCTCCAAGAAGGAGAAGACAAGTATATATAGTACGTAGGGGTATAATGCACCCCCTATGCATGCAATGAGCATGTGTGTGTTGATCTAACCAATCTGATGAAGACATCTATCACTGTCACATGTAGAGAATGATGATGAAATATTCCCCCCACGTGAGGGAATTTATTTGTTATAACTGATTGTGTACACGTGTTCTCAACCATACATATGCTGATAAAAGCTCGGCCATCTGTGATTGGTCCCAACCTCGGCCTAGAAGAGTACGAGGTTGGTGAAGTTTGGCTGTTGCCCTATCTGAGGTAAATCAGGGCGATCTCGGCTCATTTGAGGCCAAAGTAGGGCGAGTTGAGTCATAATGTCGGCCTGAGCCGAGGTTATGGAGGAGTAGCCAAGGAACATCGGCCAATTCTCTGTCGAGGTTGGTTATGATGATGGTGTAGCTTCTGTAACCTCGGCTCGTACTCGGTCGAGGTTATTAACCCTGGATGGCCTGATGAATAAGTTCCATCATGGGACACGTAGGCCTCGACTGATGCATGGTTATGATGAAATTTGTAACGTCGTCCATGGCCGACCTTGCTGAGGACGAGGTCACTAGTTGTCGTTCTGGGTCCCTACTGACCTCGGCCATCTCCCTGGCCGAGTTTGATGTCTCTAAGCCGATGGGGCGCATTTAGGGTATATCAATCACCCCTAGCCCTTAGTTGCCTGTATGAGCAACTGACTAAGGGGTATGATCATCCGAGGTTGGATTTCTGTTGGTGCCAATGCTTTCTTGAGAAGTGTCAACTGTTAAAGTATATGGGATGACAGGCAAGCTCAATGATGTTAGTTGTCCTTTGGGCTCCCAAGGAAATTATGGGCCTTGGGATGGGTGTGGGGCTATTTGAGGGTTAAACCCTCATTTCCTTTCTTTTTCCTCATTTCTTCATTCTCTCACCCGTATTTTCTCTGTTCTCTCTCTCTCTACAAGAGCTTGGTCAAGGTGCATTTGGTGGCTTTTTTTTATCAAACCTCTCTCTTTCCTCTTCACGCATTCTCTCAGGTATCATTTATCATCCCTTATTCTCCATTTGTTGCATTTTTCTACCTTGTTCTTCCATTTGTTGCATTTTTTGGCAAGTTTATGCATTTTTCAGCGAGCCTAAGAGTTTTTCGGTGAACGGTTCTTTAATCGTTCTTACTTAAAATCCTAATTTGATCCTTAGTCAAATTACCTATCCTGTTTATTTAGAAGAGTCACAAGTGTAGGGCCTGATTCATATGCTCAATCCCCTTTATCAAATCTTAGTGGAATTACCCTCTCTTAGGGAGAAGACCTTAGATAAAATTAGGCAAATAGAAAGAGCCCAAGAGGAAGCTCATAGGGCAGAGGCATTCCCCCTCATACCTATATTTCCACCCCCTCTGAAGGTCATATATCCTGAACCAACCGAGCTAGTTAAGTCAGTAAAGGTCCCAGTTGAACCTACTCCCATGTCTGAATCTGAGTCATCCACCTCAGACCCTATGTATGTGGACTCATTTCAAGAGGCCATGGACTTTTCCATTCAGCAGGATCAGGTACCTGATCAAGCTGAGGTTTCCAGTCGGGCCTCGTCTCACAAGAGTTCCAGCACATCGCACTCTTCCTCCGACGTTGAGATTGTAGGACCCAACGTGACTGTTCCTCCAATCCTTGAATCCATTCCCATGTCGGACATCATAAGAGCCCAGTTCGCTCAGAGGTTCCCAAGTGGTGCCCCATCATCTGCTCAGGCCGACGTTGAACCGAATGATGATGATGGTGCTGAGAGCGATGTTGACACCTCTGAGGCGGCCGAGATAGAGAGCACTATCAGCGAGGTCAACCTTTTGGCCTTCAGACATCTATATTCTATAAGTACCTTTATAAAACTCAGGAGACCGCTGAGGTAAGAGAGGGCTTTTGATGGTCGGGATGGTGAGATCTGCCTATATGAGCAGATGTTTAAGTTAGGATTTCGTATGCCCATTCATCCCATCATCATGGCTATATTGTCCTTCATCAACTTGGCCCCTTCCCAATTGTCACCCAATGCCTAGAGGGTGATAATTGGAGCTATTGTCTTATGGAGGGCAGTCCATTATTCAGACCTTCCCGTCTAAGTCTTCACAGGGTGCTATGTCCCCTCATCTTCCAGGAATCATCCGAGCTATTACCATTTTTTAGCTCGGAAGTCAAATAAAAAGATGTTACAGGTTGCCCAAACCTCGAACCATAATTGGAAACCACGCTACTTCTTTGCATCAGGGCCATGGGACTTTGGTCCCTATTCCCCCTCTTCCTCCCTAGAGCCGAGAATACCCCTGAGATGGGGAAAGGTGACAATAGCTGCTAGGGCCGACCCTAGGCTAAGCCAAAATAATCTTCAGAAGGTTAAAGACCTTCAGGATCAGGGGGAGCACGGTCTGATTGTCAAGTACGAGCATTAGATGACTCCATACTATCTCTCCGAAACTGGCCTTGGGGGGAGTCCTTTGACCGAGCTCCGTAAGTCGCTTTATTATTTCAACAAATTATACCTCTGAATTTGTGTATCTCTGATTTTCTAACTCAGACCCTTCTATTTTGCAGAGTGCCCAAAAGGGATTTCTGACGAACTCTGAGAGATGGCAGCCCCTAGTCTCACGAAGCTTGTAAAGAAAGCTGGTCTAAATGCGCCTCCTCCCCCTCCATCTACCTCAAGGGCTGAGGCATCCAAGAAGAGAAACCCTACCGACCCTTCCCCTGAGGATTCGAGTCAGAAGAAAAACCAAAAGGGGGATCGTGCCATCCCCATTTCTTCTGAGAACGCACTGATTGCTCGCCTTGAGCAACTGAAGATTGGTGATAGTCTCATCGGCCATAGTCTGAAGGCCCTAGATGCCATCGTCGATGCCATGACCGACTCTGACAAGCGCTTCTTTCGCTCTCTGGATAGGCCTCTGTTAGCTGAGTTTTCTCTCCATCATTCTATCCAAGTAAGACCTTGAACTTTTGCTTTTATTCAAGTGTAACATCGATTTTGAAGTACACCGCATCTTAGACTGACATTTTTGCACATGTTTTACAGGGTCTCCTCACCATGCATCATTTTGTTAACTAGACCTTGGGAAAAATTCCTATGATTGAGAAGGACCAAGAGACCGAGAAGACGAAGGCCACTTTAAACACTGAAGTGGATCGTCTGAAGGCCTCTTTGAAGAAGTCTGAGTCCAGCGTGAAGGGGTTAGAGAAAGACATGGACAAGCTGAGGATAGATCATAGAATTTCCCTGAAGACTCAGACTGACTCTCTTCAACATAAGGTCGATGTGGTTGTGAAGGCTGCCTTGGATAATGCCTCCGAGAAGATCTTGGAGGAGTACAAGGTCTCTGATGAGTTTGTCAGCTTCAACTTTGAATGCTTGGAAAGGGGTGTAAAGGCCACTGTCAAATGGGCTACTATAAAGGAGAAGGAATCAGGGAGCCTCGTAGACTCTGACTTCATTGGTTTGGGTTATGCTGACCCTCGGTTTGCTCAGGCCCTGCAGGAGGTAGAGAAGGAGGGAGGTGTCGTACCTACCGAAACTGCCCCCCAAAATGACACCAGGACTGAAGATGTTGGCACTCAAGATGACGGGGTGGAAGTAGCCACCCTCGGCCAGGGAGATGGAGGCATGGCAACTAACCCTAAGTCTACAAATGCTTGACTATTTTATGAAGCTTTTAGCAATTTTAATTTCTATGATGAACTATAACCTCTAATGACAAACTATGTTACCTTGTATTTTGTAACTACCAACTTTAATCTATATTAACCTCTGGGGAGGGATTTATTTCCTCAATTGTTGAATGTTTATTAAATGGTTTTCTATATTTGAAGTCTCAATATAATCATCTAAGGTCTGAGGTCATCCAAGTACGATGTCTTACCTCAGAGCGTGTTACCGAATTATGATGTTATAAGGTCTGAGGTCATCAACTAAGATGTTATCCTCATAAAAAATTTCACCAAATTAATGATGTTAAGGGTCTGAGGTCATCCAAGTATGATGTCCTACCTCAGACCTCGTCACCAAATTATGATTTATAAGGTTTGAGGTCATCAACTAAGATGTTATCCCTATGAATTTTTCACCAAATTAATGATGTTAAGGGTCTGAGGTCATCCAAGTATGATGTCCTACCTCAGACATCGTCACAAAATTATGATGTTATAAGGTCTGAGGTCATCAACTAAGATGTTATCCCCATGAATTTTTCACCAAATTAATGATGTTAAGGGTCTGAGGTCATACAAGTATGATGTCCTACCTCAGACCTCGTCACCAAATTATGATGTTATAAGGTCTGAGGTCATCAACTAAGATGTTATCCCCGTGAATTTTTCACCAAGTTATTGATGTTAAGGTATGAGGTCATCAAAGCATGATGTCCTACCTCAGACCTCGTCACCAAATTATGATGTTATAAGGTCTGAGGTCATCAACTAAGATGTTATCCTCATAAAAAATTTCACCAAGTTAATTATTTCTAAGGTCTGAGGTCATCCATGTATGACGTCTGTACTCAGACCTTGTCACTAAATTATGATGTTATAAGGTCTGAGGTCATCAACTAAGATGTTATCCCCATAAATAATTTTCACCAAATTAATGATGTCTAAGGTCTGAGGTCATCCAAGTATGATGTCTGTACTCAGACCTTGTCACCAAATTATGATGTTATAAGGTCTGAGGTCATCAACTAAGATGTTATCCCCATAAATTCTAACACAAGAGCATGATGAACCAAGAATTGACATGGAAATTGATCTTCTCATTAATAATCTCGTCATAAGATGATACATTTACATGAAAGCCCTGGTAACATCATATGTAATACTTTTTTAGATGATCATCATTCCAAGGATTAGAGAAAGGTTCCCCCTTGAGGTTTTCTAGCCTATAGGTCCCGAGCACAACTTCCTCAATCACTTTGTAAGGACCATGCCAATTTGGGTGAAGCTTGTTTGCCTTTAGAAATGTCTTCTTTAGTACTAGGTCTCCCACGGCTATTGGTCTTGATTTTACCCTTTGATTGTAAAACTTTGTTGTTCTCTGCTGGTAAGCTGCTTGCCTGATTTCTGTATTTTCCCTTCTTTCTTCAATAAAATCTAGGTCGAGTCTTCTCTCCTCCCCATTCTTATCAAGGTCATAGGCCTGGACTCTATGAGTAGGAAGTCCTATTTCTGTTGGTATGACAGCATCTGATCCATGTGCTAACATAAATGGGGTTTCCCCCGTCGGTGTCCTAGCTGTTGTTCTGTAGGCCCATAGCATAACATAAACCTCTTCAGTCCATATTACCTTAGATTCTTCTAACCTCTTCTTGATTCAATCAAGGATTATTCTATTTGTGACTTCGGTCTGTTTGTTTGCCTGAGGTCGTCCAGGAGAAGAGAAAAACTGCTTTATCCCAACTCTTTCGTAATATTTCTCTAAGGAAGAATTCTTGAACTGGGTTCCTTTGTCCGAGATGAGAGTGTTTGGGAGACTATGTCTGCATATGATATTCCTCCAAATAAATTAGAAGGTCTTTTGTTCTATAATCGTTATCATCGGCTCTGCCTCTACCCACTTGGAGAAGTAATCAATGGCAACTATCAGAAATCAGTAATTATTTGTAGCCCTTGGCAGGGGTCCTACTAAGTCAATCCCCCATACTACAAATGGCCAAGGCGAACTGATTAATGTCATAGGCTGATGAGGTTGATGGGGAATAGTGGAGAATCTCTGACATTTGTCGCACCTCTTCACATAAGCTACAGCATCTTTGGCCAAGGTCGGCCACCAGTATTCTTGCATAATAATCCTCTTGGCCAGAGGTCTTCCTCCTATATGACTGGATCAAGAACTCTCGTGTACCTCTTGTAGGATGCGGGGAACTTCTGTGGGGTGAACACATCTGAGGAGAGGTAATAGAAATCCCTTCTTATATAGGACGCCTCCTACTATTGAGAACTTTACAGCTCTGTACCTCAGTTTTCTCCTCTTTAACTTTGATTCCGGCAGCTCTCCCTCTCTGATATATTTGATAAGGGGGTCCATCCATGAGTCCCTTAAGTTCAAATTGAGGCAAGGGTTACTAACCTCTTCTTCTTCAATGGTCGCCTTAGGCAGGACCTCGACTGGAACTGCCCTTCTGATGTCAGTCCTCATGGCCGAAGCCAACCTTGTTAGTGCATCTTCATGGCCATTGATTTGTCGAGGTACTCTCTTCATCTTTACCTCTTCGAAACCTTCTAATATCATTCTTACCTTCTTCGGGTATTTAGCCATCCTTTCATCCTTGGCCTCATAGACCCCCAAGACTTGATTAACAACTAACCTTGAGTCGCTATGAAGTAGAAGTCGTCTTACTCCCAAGATCTTTTCCAATGAGAGACCTGCTATCATGGCCTCATATTCTGACTTGTTATTTGATGCCTTGAAGTTAAACCTCAAGGCGTATTCAACGTTGGCACCATTCGGAGCTAAAAGTATTAGCCCTGCACCGCTTCTACTATCGCAAGAAAACCCATTAACAAAGAGGTTACATATGTCTTTATCTGATGAGAAGCCCCCTTTTGACATGATTCCTTGCTTGAAGAGGTACCGATCTTCCTCATTCTCGGCTATTCCGTTTCTGGTTCTCTTGGATATAACATCTTTCGAATCTTGAAAGACGTTTCTGTTTGACCCCTTTGCAGTTTCTAAGTTATTCTCAACCTCGGGCTCTTCCCATGTGAAATCAGCAACGAAATCTGCAAGTTCCTTCCCTTTGATGGACACCCTGGACTGATAAGTAAGGTCATACTTTCCCAACTCAATGGACCATGTCATCAATCTACCCGACTTCTCAGGCTTGTAGATGACCTGTCTTAGTGGGGAGTCGATGAGGATGACCATGGAATGGGCTTGAAAGTAAGGCTTCATCTTCCTAGAAGCATATATCAGGGCCTAGGCCAACTTTTCCATTCGAGGATAATTCTGTTCAGACCCTTGAAGGGCCTTACTGTTGAAGTATACAGGCCTTTGGACCCCAATGTCTTTTCGTACTATGGATGCACTTATAGCTAATTCAGAGATTGTTAGATAAACATATAACTTATCTCCTACCATGGGCCTAGATAAGAGTAAGGAAGATCCGAGGTAGGACTTGAGTTGATTAAAAGACTCATCACACTCTTTGTCCCATTCGAAGGCCTTTCTCAGTACCTTAAAGAACGGAAGACACTTGTCCGTCGCTCTAAAAATAAATCTGTTGAGTGCAGCTACTCTTCCAGTGAGCCTCTGAACGTCCTTGATACTACTTGGTGTCTTTATATCGAGCAAAGCCTTGATTTTCTCATGGTTCACCTCTATTCCCCTCTGATTGACTATGAATTCGAGAAATTTCCCAGCTCCTACCCCGAAGACACACTTCGCGGGGTTGAGTTTCATTCTGTACAAGTCCATGGTATCGAAGGTCCTTTCTAGGTCTACCACATGCGTGCAGGCATTTAAGATTTTTGTCAACATATCGCCTACATATACCTCCATAGTCTTGCCTATTTTTTTTTCAAACATCTTATTCACAAGACGTTGATATGTTGCTCTCGCATTTTTCAGACCGAAGGGCATAACCTTATAGCAGTAGGTCCCTTTGTCAGTAATGAAGGATTTCTTCTCTGAGTCTTCAGCATCCATAAAGATCTTATTGTAGCCTGAGTATGCGTCCATGAATTTCATGAGTTCATGCCCTGCAGTGGCATCTACCATCTGATCGATCCGAGGTAAGGGATAGATGTCTTTTGGGCAAGACTTGTTCAGGTCAGTAAAATCTACGCACATTCTCCATTTTTCGTTGGCCTTGGGCACAATGACTGCGTTCGATAGCCATTCCGAATATATGACTTCCCTGATAAACTCAGCCTCTTCCAACTTTTTGACCTCTTCCCGGATGACATCGTACTTCTCTTTTGAGTAAACTCTTCGTCTTTGTTTGATTGGCCTAGCATCCTTAGTCACATTGAGTTTGTGACACATAACCTCAAGGTTAATGCCAGGCATGTCCGCGTGACTCAAAGCGAAGACACTCTGCCTCTTCCTCAAGAAGTTTATCAACTCTTCCTTGATTTCTGCTTTCAAGGCTTTACCGACCTGGATAGTTTTTTTCGGTTCATCCTCATTGAGGACGATGGTTTCTAACTCTTCTGCGGCCTACCCTTTCTTCAACTTTTTTTCGTCTCTAGGGTCAAGTGTATTAATATTATAAGTGGTAGTTGCTCTCTTATGGGCCTCTCTCTCTTCAACCGAGTTGAAGTAGCATTCTCGTGCTATGGTCTGGTCACCCTACACTTCCCCTACCCAATAGGGGGTCGAGAATTTTAGCATCTAGTGGATCGTCGATGGCACAACCTCAAACTCCTTAAGGGCTACTCTTCCTATGATGAGATTATAGGCCGAGAAGATGTTTTCGTCCATAACAAAAAAATTAATCTCCCGGGTTAACCTCTTAGGCCACTCATCGCCCATTCGTACGTCCATCTCATATATGCCCAACGGATGGACCTTTTCACCGCTGAAGCCCATTAACGGATGATGATAGGGTACCAGCCTAGCTCTGTTAAGGCCTAGGCTTTTGAAGCAGGGCCAGAACATCACATATGCTGAAATTCCTCCATCTACGAGAATTCTCTGCACCTCACATCCATGAACTCTTGTTGTGATTACCAAAAGGTCATCATGTGGAGTAAGGATGCCTTTGAAGTCGAGTTGAGATAACCCTACTATGAGAGTCTCCATATCCACTTTATTTCTCTTCTGCGTTGTCTCGGAAGATGTCTAATTTACCACTTCAAGTTTGGTCACTGACTTGGCCTCTGCCACATGCGCTTTCTGATTAGCCACTTCAGAACCACCCCCGGTGAGTCCTCCGCATATGGTGTTAACATCAAATGAGATCATGCCAACCCTCTTTACGGGGGTGTTGTCATCTTTTGGCGAGAAGTCCGGATCGTCTTCATCATCACCATCTGAGTCATCATCTCTTCTTGCTTGGGTATCGTCACGACATCTGTTATTTCTCTTCTTTTTAGGGTCATCTTTTCCCCTTTTTGGGAGCCTTGCTATCAACATACTTCCTCAACTTTCTCCGATTCAACATTTTTTCGATCTCATCCTTTAAAGCGAAGCACTTGTCTATTATATGGCCATGGTCTTGGTGGAATTCACAGCATAAGTTCTGGTTTCTCTTATGCGGAGGAGCCTTCAGTTTCTCTGGCCATCTTAGGGACCGGTCATTCTTGATCTCACTGAGGATGTGTTTGCAACTTATAGTAAGAGAGGTATAACATGCAAACTTGTCATCAACTGACCTCTTCTTTCCATCCTTCTTTCTTTGGAACTTTCCGCTACTGCCGCCATTCTCATCCTCATATTTTGCAGCTATGGCCTCTTCAGCGTTCATGACCATGCCGCAGTTGCCAACAGCTCTGCCATGGACTTGGGAGGGTCTTCTGTAAGTTTCCATAACAACTTCCCTTTCTGAAGACCTCCTATGAGGGCGGTCATGGCTATATTCTCTTCGTAATCTACAACCTCAAGTTTTTCTTTGTTAAACCTGGCGATGTAATCTCTTAGGCTCTCGTGCTTGCCTTTCTTGACATACAACAGATGGGTGGTCTTCTTTCGAGGTCTTACCCCAAAATAGAAATTATGAATGAATCATTCAGCCAAGCCCTTAAAGTTCTCAATTAAATTCTTCGGGAGAGAAGTAAACCAGATGTGTGTTGCTCCCGTCAAAGTCCTGGAGAAGGCCCGGCACTTCATCTCGTCTGGTATTGAGTAAATGTCTCCTGACTGGTACATCTCAATGTGATGTACAGGGTTGGTGCTACCGTCATACTTGGGAGACACCGTGGGCGGTTTGAACTTAGCAGGGGTTGGAAAACTTACTATTCTGGCCATGAATGAGGAGCCTTCTCAGAAACCTCTTTGCAAGGGGTATCGTCTTTTGATGAGATCTCCTATCTTGTTCTCAAGACGTTGGATGGGGTCATTCCATGGTCTTGCAACGTCGGCCTGGCCGAGGTTATCCCCAACCACCTCCATGGGATGGACTGAAGCTTCCCCAGCCGCAACACAATATTGGTTATTGACCTCTTCCTGGTCTCTACCATGTCCTATGTGGGGTCGGCCTTAATGAGGCCGACATTGTCCCTCTTCCCTTTGAGAGCCGGCTGCACTTCTCGACCTGGACAACCTCTGTCTTAGGTCATTTACTGGGTCGAGCCTTTCAAAGGCCGACCCTCTGCTTAATCGATCGAAAGCTGACCCTCTTTGTTGGGCTTCTTCACCCCTTCCGCCTTCACAACCTCGGCTCTGCTGGATAGGACGTACTGTGTTATTTGAAACCTCATATGACTCCCAATAACCTTCTGGAGCGTCTTCTGCCTCCAAATCATCATACATATCCTCAGGGCAAGGGTGTCTTTGCCTCCCCAGATGCAAACGTCTAAGGTCAGCAATGTCTCTCCTCTGCTGAGGTGCAGGTTGGTCTTTCCGAGGTACCTAGGGTGGTTCCCTGGTATCAGGATGAGGCTGAGCAGCTGCCAGAGTAATCATTTTTAGTGAGACCCCAGGTGGTCTCATCATATTTTGACTGAGTTGTGCAAATTACTCATTCATCGCTTGTTGCGTTGCAGCTAAAGACTTCAAGGCTACGGCCACTTCCGCCATTTCGGACTGAGGCGGTGCCTAGCTGGAACTAGGTCCTTCAGCACCAGGCGACGGAAGAGGTGGTGGTAATTCCAGTGTCATGTGTTAACACTAAAGAGCTTGTGTAGTTGATGAGCTTAATACCTTAAAGGATCTCTTTCAATGGTGAACGGCCCCACGCAAGGGGTGAGGATTGGTTCACCACCAGAGTCTCTAGCGAGGTTAAGCAGAAAATGAGGAAGAGACAGCTTCTCGTTCCCACAGACGGATCCAAAATGATGATGCTGAAAATAGCACCACCCTTCAAGGTGTTCGTAAGCTCAATTCAATGTTAATAATGGCAGTATATGGGTATATATTAAAAGGAGGTGAGGAGAAGAGGATTAACACCGGAATATAAGTGGTTCAGCCAATCAGGCCTACGTCCACTATGCAAGTGTGTGATTAATATCACTATATGAGGACTCTAATGGCCATAGATACAAACTCTCAAGCTTTCTCTCTCTACTATATATTTAGACAGAGTTTCAGCTAGGGTTGCTAATTTCGGATCTCTCTCCAAGAAGGAGAAGACAAGTATATATAGTACGTGAGGGTGTAATGCACCCCCTATGCATGCAATGAGCATGTGTGTGTTGATCTAGCCAATCTGATGAAGACATCTGTCACTGTCACATGTAGAGAATGATGATGAAATATTCCCCCACGTGAGGGGATTGATTTGTTATAACTGATTGTGTACACGTGTTCTCAACCATACATATGCTGATAAAAGCTCGGCCATCTGTGATTGGTCCCAACCTCGGCCTGGAAGAGTACGAGGTTGGTGAAGTCTGGTTGTTGCCCTATTCGAGGTTAATCAGGGCTATCTCGGCTCATATGAGGCCAAAGTAGGGCAAGTTGAGTCATAATGTCGGCCTGAGCCGAGGTTATGGAGGAGTAGCCAAGGAACATCGGCCAATTCTCTGCCGAGGTTGGTTATGATGATGGTGTAGCTTCTGTAACCTCGGCTCGTACTCGACCGAGGTTGTCAACCCTGTATGGCCTGATGAATAAGTGCCATCATGGGACACGTAGGCCTCTAATGATGCATGGTTGTGATGAAATTAGTAACGTCGGTCATGGTCGACCTTGCTGAGGACGAGGTCGCTGGTTGTCGTTTGGGTCCCTTCTAACCTCGGCCATCTCCCTGGCTGAGGCTGATGTCTCTGAGCCGATGGGGCACATTTAGGGTATATCATTCATCTATGGTGATAAAACAAATAAATCACATAGGCAAATATGACAAGGACAAGTTTTAGGGAAAACCATTTTATTCACTCAGAAATTCACAAGAGGGACGACTTAAAGACTACTTAATATCCCCCACAAGTATAACGCGTCATTCTTCGAAAATCTCTGAGGAACAACAACTATGATCATCGCAAGAATCACATGACTGCAGTCCTCTATCAGCCTCACCCTTCGTCTTTAGCAGTGAATCCCCATAGGTATCACAAGTCATCAATTGAGATCCTCTCAACCAAGGTGTATGCAGTAGATACAAAATCTTCTAGGGTTCTAAACTAATTCACAAGAATAATATTCAGTAATGTTTTCTTGTGAATTAAAACAAGTGTTTTTCAACACAAAAAGTGAAGAACTTTTGCAAAATATATACAGAAAATATTCTATCAAAAGTCTTAAACAATATGTAAATAAAATAGGTATTTATAAAAACATTAAGTTGGTGGGTCATTCGAACGATTTCTAGATGTCGTTTGAACGATAGGAGGATGTCATTAGAAGCGACATGAAATGCCGTTTGAATGACATGAGTATGTCGTTTGAACGACATGAGTATGTCGTTTGAACAATAATGTGTTGTCGTTTGAATGATAGAAATGAAAACTTTGAGATTAAAAAACTCCTCCTACAGGTATATCTTAAAACCAATATATTTTCGAAAACTAACCTAAAGCTATGCTATGAACAATACTAGAAAAATTATTCTTACAAATCTCCCCATTTGGCTATTCGGGTAAAAAATAAACAAAATGACCGAACACCAAATTAAAATCAAAATCTCCTACGATAAGAATACTAACACCCTTCCCAACCCTTGAACAAAATGGCATAAGTCTCTTTGTCTTCAAACTTCTTCTTCTTCCCAAACTTTGTCTTCATCCGTGTGTTTTTGAATTCGTCTTTAAGTACCAACACACATGAGACAATTAATCGCAAGAGTGATTTCAAACAAAAATTGCAATACCTAATTTAAATGCGGAAGCTAATTTTAAATTGATTTTATCTTTTTATCCTAAACATGCATTTATGTTTATAAAACAGATAAATCAAACAAGAAAATACGACAAGGCCAAGTTTCAAGGAAAAACACCAAAGGGAAAAACCTTTTATTCACTTAGAAATTTATGAGTGAGTCGACTTACCGACTACTTGATATCCCCTATAAGTATAACGCGCTATTCTTCGAAAATCTCTAAGGATCAACAACTATGATCCTCGCAAGAATCACATGACTGTAGTCCTCCATCAGCCTCAACCTTCGTCTTCAGCAGTGAATCCGCGCAGGTATCACAAATCAGCAATGGAGATCCTCTTCACCAAAGTGTATGCAATAGATACAAAGCATTCTAGGGTTCTAAACTAATTCACAAGAACAATATTCAAGATTGTTTTGTTGTGAATTAAAATAAGTTTTTTTCAACACAAAAAGTGAAGAACTTTTGTAAAAGCAGAAAACATGCTGTCAAAAGTCTTAAACAATTTGTAAACGAAACAGGTTTTTATAAAAACTTTAAGTCGGCGGGTCGTTCGATTGATTTCTAGATGTCTTTTGAATGACAGGAGGATGTCATTTGAACGATAGTGTGTTGTCGTTTGAACGACAGAAATGAAAACTTTTAGATTAAAAAACTCCTCCTATAGGCATCTCATAAAATATATTTTCGAAAACAAAAAGTATCGTTCGTCTTTGATAAAAACTAAGCATCCTAAATATAATTTCATGAGTTAACTCAAAACTCTAAATCATTTTATACCTTTTAAGATGTCGGGAAGTTTTCAAACTTGGAGATGCTTGAGTTCGGTTCGTTTTCTCGGTGCATGTCGATTTGTAATGAGATACGACACTAGAAAAATTATTCTTATAAAAAAAGAACACTAGATATAATCATAGAAACAAACACACACACACAAGTTCACTTCACAACACCATTCTTCTCTTCTCTCTCTTCACGACGCAAACAACCAGTATGATCAAGACCTTCATGGTCGGTTGATTTTTTCGATAATTTGACAATACCAATATCGTCAACCTTGCACAAGTCGGCAGGAACAATTTGATCACTTTACAAATATTCATCAAGTTGTTATGCCACCTTCCTTTTGAATTAGATCTTTTCCTGTTTCTAAAATACCAGTTGATGTTTCTCAACTCAATAAGTGTTTTAATTTATTTACTCCACTTTTTGAGTTTTTTTGGGACCTGATAAAGAAAAATGGTGATTGACATAATCAATTTTCAAAAATGATTAATTTAATAAGATTAGGACCGACAAGTTAGACTGGACCGACCCTATAAAAAATGGGACCGATTAGGGTCGGGTGACCAATACAATAGCTCCGGTCTTGGTGCGTTTTTTTAGTACCGATTTCATCGGTCCGGTCCTTAAAAATCATAAAAATCGGACTGGACCGGACCGCGAACACCCCTAACTACAAGTGATTGGATAGAGTCGAGAAGAAAGTCAAGTGTTCAAATATAATTTTTTTAATTTTATTTACTTGGAAAATTTATGTATTCTCATTTAGATTGTATATTTTTCGGATGCGGAAGAATCTCAAAGTGAAAATATGTGAATCATATTGGAAATCCTGTTCAATCCCAAAATATGTAAACCGTTGAAAATTATGTTTAAAGTAAGTCGTTCAAAATATGTTTCAAGTCTGTTTTGTTCATTATTTGGTTTATTATTTCAGGTAATTGAAGTCTCAGAGATTTGGGGTTGATGGTGCTGTTATATTCAAAGGGCATTTTGCGTGTTGGATATTTCATCTTGTGATTTAAGACTTTTTTTTTTTTTGGATTGTATGCTCAAATATTTAACATGGTATCCAAAATTTAACATGGTATCGCTATTCAAGGTCAATAACTCAATTTTTTTTTTAAACCAAAACCCCAATATATTAAGAAAAAGGTAGAAAAGCCTTACCTCGATGGCAATACAAACAAAGGAAGGAACAAAGAGCTAAATAAGTGAAAGAAGAGACCCCACTACTTGAAGATTCTGATGGAAGGCATCCCTAGCTTATCCATTTTGAAATGTCCTTTAGTAGATTAAGACCTTTCAGAATTGCAATGCATTCAGCCCTGTTGTTTGAAATGATTTTTTCATCAGAAGAGTAGGCTTTAATGAATATTCCCTCATAGTCATGGATAATCCCTCCTGCTCCAGCAGCTCCTGAATTTCCTTTAGATGCTCCATCTGTGTTAAGCTTATAGAATGATTCCCTTGGTCTGATCCACTTGACTAAAGAGAATGAAGTTTCTGACTTGTACAACTTGATACCAAAGATCTTGATAATATCTTCAAAATTCTTAGGACATGCCTTAAATTGGAACTTGGATGCACAGAACTTGACCATATTAGTGACATTATGAATAATTCTCTTAGGATCCATGATTTTCTGATCAAAAATTGATTGGTTCCTACTCAGCCAGATTTCCCAAATTATGCATCCCGGGATTATGAGGATCAGAAATTTAAGGTAGTCTTTTGTTGAATTTCTAAGCCACTAAGAGAGAACCATTTGATGAAATGATAAGTGAGAAGTTTTAATCCCAAGCAGGTTAGCAAAAAAGGACCAAATGCTTGAGGCTATAGGACCATTGATGAATAGATGGTTGAATGTTTCTAAATGTTTTTTGCAGCAGGGACGTCTAGAGGCCATATATATCCCTATTGATTGAATTTTTTCGTCAATAGGAACAATTTTATGAAAACATTTCCAAAGAAGGAAAGATATTTTGGGGGGAAACTCAGATCTCCAGATAAACTTAAAAGTAAGGGAGGAAGCTTTTGAATTCCTTACCGCATTAACTGCTGATTTAGTTGAAAAATCTCCACTGTAAGTCAACGTCCAGATCTGCTTACCTGCTATTTCTGCAATATATCTGTCTGTAGTAACTATACTTTTTTTCAATCGCTTGACAGATGTAGAGCTCCCAGCTCTAGAGTTTGAAATAAGCTTTGACTTGAGAAATTCAGACCAAAGACTTTTAGAGGTTCTCAGATTCCACGAGAGTTTCATACTAAAAGCTGAGCTTAAATCTTCCAAATTCTTCAATCCTAGACCACCTTCTTCAAATGAATAGCAGAGCTTATCCCATTTCTTCCAATGATGCTTGGCCCCAAACTCTTTAGAAGATCCCCATAAAAACTTATTCAGCATCCCATGGATCTGAGTGATGGTTTTTTTTTGGAGGGTTTAGTACTGCAATAATATGAAGAGGAATTAAGGATAGAACTGATGATATTAAAGTTTTCCTTCCTGCAATAGACAAGAATTTGCTTTGCCAACCATCAACTTTAGCTGCAATCTTCTGAATGAGCTCCTCAAAAGTATATATGCTTGCTTCTCGCATAAAAAATAGGACATTCCAAATATTTGATAGGGATTTTCTTTTGTTTGAAGGAGGTAGCATCTTCAAGATCTTTGATTCTTCTTCTACTCAACGAATGATGAACCGTGAAGCTGCATTTGTTGGTGTTGATCATTTGGCCTGATGATTTTTCAAACTTCTTCAGAAATTCAAGGAGAGCCTTCAAACTTTGTTTACTCTCATTGCAAAAAATTATGAAATCATCTACAAAACTCAAGTTAGAAATTAGGGGACAGTTTCTATGATGAGAAAAAGGTTTCATTTTACCTGATCGAATAAGATTATGAATACCCTGATTAAGCACTTCAGCTACTAGAACAAATAATCCTGGAGATAGCGGATCTCCTTGTTTGAGACCTTCGGAGGATTCGAAGTAACCTGCAGGAGCTCCATTAATAATGATAGAAAACCAATTATTTGAAATAAGTCTCCAAATTCTGTCAATCCAAACTTCTGAGAAGCCAAACCTTCTGAGAATTTTAATTAGGAAAATCCAAGAAACCTTGTCAAGGTCAAGCTTGATCATGACATTGGAACCATAAACATTTCTACCAATAAGACTCAACATCTCTTGAACCAATATAATATTCTCAGATATCTTTCTACCTTTTACAAAACCTGCTTGAGATCTACCAGTGAGGGTAGGGAGAATATTAGCAAGTCTAGTGGCAAGGATTTTTGAAATTATTTTAAAGTTGAAATTACTTAAGCTAATTGGTCTAGGGTCAGCACAATTATTTGCATTTTTAACTTTTGGAATAATGATAATATTTGAACTAGACCAGCTTTTAGGAATCTCTCCTCCAGAGAAGAAGAAAGCAATAGCTTTCATAATGTCCTCTTTTATATTCCCCCAAAAATTTTGATAGAAAATTCCATGGAATCCATCAGGACCAGGGTTGCTTGCAGCATTTAAATCAGTTATAGCTTGCCAAATCTCTTCTTCTGACGGATACTCATCAAGGCATATGGATACCTCAGTGGAAATCTGAGTTTGGATAACTTCAATAATAGGCTCTTCAATCTGAATACCTTCTTCTCTAAAATCATTATCAAAGAAATCAATAAATTCCTTTTTGATACCATTTTCGTCTTCAACCCAGTCACCATTTCCAATTTTAATTCTGTGAATCTTGAGTTTAGCCTTTCTAGCTTTAACATGAGCATGGAAAAATTTGGTATTAGACTCCCCTTCATAAAGCCATTTACCTTGCATTTTTTGTTTCCAGAAATCCTCCTCATTCTTCTGAGCAACAATGAGAGCAGCCTTAGATTTAGATAAATTTTCCCTATTGGCCACACAGGGATCACTATCATATAAATCTTCGCACACTGATACCTCTTATTCAAAGGCTTCTAACTGATCAAAAATATTTTTGAAAGTATTTTTATTCCAAACAATTAGCTCTTTCTTAAGCCTTCGCAATTTAATTGAAAAACTTCTAAAAGGATTGGCATCACCAGGCTGATTCCAAGAATTGGCTATAAGATTTTCCAAAGACTGATGAGAGCACCACATATTTTGGAATACAAAAGGCTTGGGAGAAGAGTCTAATTGAGTTTTTATGGAGAAAAGGATGGGAGAGTGATCTGAACAGGTTTTATTCAGGTGCTTAATAGAGAATTGAGGAAAGCTCTGAAGCCATTCAGAAGAGATGAGACCTCTATCTAATCTAGACCAGATTTTACCTCTATCCCTGAAGTTGTGCCAGGTGAATTGAGAGCCAGAGAAACCCACATCAATAAGGCCTGCACTATTAATGAAATCATTGAAATCATTAACAGCTTGAATATCCACTTCATTTCCACCTACCTTATCAGAGCTACATGACACCACTTTGAAGTCTCCCATAACAATCCAAGGATTGTCAGTAGTCAAGCCTTGATGGAGGGTTAGGTTATTCCAAAGAGGAACTCTAGCAGCCCTTGTGCATTTTGCATATACAAGAGATAGGTACACTGCTTTTGGAAATTGGTTGTGCTGAATTTTGATCAACATACATTGGTCATCATTTTGATCAAAATTCAGCACAAGGTCTGAATTTTGTGATTTAAGACTTTTGAAGACTTTGTTTTAAGATTGTGGATGAAATTTTGGAAAAGTTATTGCCATTTGAGTTGTTGCTATGTTATATTGTGTTATTGCCATTTAAGAGACTTGGAAAAGTTACCGTGCTGCTGCCATTTTGAAAAAGTTATTGTGTTGCTGCCATTTAGGACTATTGAGTTGAAATTTAGTATCTTTTGATAAATTAGTATCTTTGGAAAAGTTATTGTGTCTATAAAAAATGGCTTATTTCCAAGTATTCTTGCTGACGGTGAATTTGGACTATTCTGAGACAACTTGCTGCCACAATCAGATTGATTCTGTGTCAATGTTTTGATAAATTGGTGTCTGCTACATTTTTTTTTTTTTTGTACAGGTTGAGTTTGTTTCAGTTCTTGTCAAAATAGAATACTTGATTTTGTGGAATGTGAAAATTCAATTAAAAACGAAGCAGAATAATTTATTTTGTACCATTTAGTATTATCCTCGCTAAATCTGGGCTTGTTAACAAATCGAGTAATCGGATTTGTTGAATAATTAGATCTATCAAGACATAAATTTGATAATAAACGAATCAAAATATCGTATCGGATTATCGGGTCGTTACCAGATCCGGATTCAGAACATATTTTTAGAGATCCGTCGGATTATCGGGCCAGACCCGGTCCATCAATTTTTTAGAAAAATAGATAACAGTCGACCTTAATCCGGTACAAACCTGATCCGTTGACAGCCCTAGTTGGAAGTGCACAAGAGTTAAGATAACTAGATTTAAAATTATCATCAGTCCAAATATTGACATATTTAAGACTTACGACATCGTCCTTAGTCACAGTGAGTGTTTTTCACCCTCTTTCACAAATAATCTAAACTCGCTCGTCAATCGCTTTTAATGCAATAAACCCCTTAATAAACACCAATGGACGGAAATACAAATACACATCCACTTAATACGCATTATACCAGTAATAAAATTAGTTTTATTCTATGAAGTTTACAAGACAACTATTTTAATGTTGCATTTTTTATGTCCTAGTAATTTTAAGTCCTCATAAAAAAAGCACGTCAACAATTTTATGTAAAGTTAATAAAATATTTAATTTCTATGCAAGTTAATTTGTTGACTTCTATTTGTTAAGAAAATAACTGCTTATTTAGGATCTGCATGGGAGTGTGTTAGTATTTAAAATCTCACATTAGATTGATAGAATACATTTTTTTAACTAATTTGATAGTCTATACATTTAGGATGTGCAGTGTCACACAATAAGCTAAATGGCAAAACATTACAAATTACTAAATCTCACACCTATTTGTTAGGTGAATGGGCAATCACAATATCCTTGACTAGACCAAGATGGAAATCAAGGAACCCATGTCTCACACAACAATTTATAAAAATAAATATATAAAGTAGGAGAATTCTTAGCATAGAACATGTTAATATCATTTCAAACATAAATCACATATTTAATACATGCAACTCATTAGATCTCAATCCTCCATACATGTAAATGTGAAAATTTCAGTTATACAACAAGCATAAACGCCCATATTTAATTAACATAAAATGTCACAAGTAGTGAAATACGTAGTACGCCAAAGATTCGACAAAGTCCTTCACCAACGATCACCTGTAAACAAATAAATAAAAAAAGTCAAACACTAATCTAAACAGCAAGAAATGAGAATAGAATATAGTTTATAACACTGTATACAAAAATGGTGAATGCAGGTTGGAGCATTCAAAGTACTCGCTCAAAGCAAAATGTCAGATTTTTAAGGGACTACTCTGAATAGCACTTTCAAATAAGTTTTATTACATCTTATTTTAAAGACATTCAAAAGGAATTTTCGTATCTTTACAATAAAAAAAAAAACAATAGCTTGTGTAACACTGCAAAAACATTATTGATGACGCCAATGTTGCTACAAATGTGGGCTGGGGGAGGGGTGGGGTGGGGGGAGTAGAAAGATTCGTAAATGGTACTTTTGGGGAAAAAATAGTATATTGTTAATTGATTCTACAACGGATTTACAGCGATAAGATGACGAAATGAGAGTGCAACCAAAATTCCCTAGTAAGTAGGGATAGATGGTTTAGCACAAATTATGCCAGAGAAGATATATAAATCTGAATATAATCAAAAAATGGTATCTTGAGTATACCCATGAAATTATGACGTTAAAATTTTACTTCATACATAGAATCATCAATATCTCATATATCAAAGTGATCACTTTTTACAAATATTTTCTTACCTAATGTCATAGGATGGACTATCACAAAATCCTCTACTAAGATGGAACCCAAATCCACATAAGAATTTATAACATGAAAGATATGTTCATCTATGAATGTATTCTTATAACACCATAGATAGAATAGCCTCAACTTACCAAATGTATTTACTTCAGTTCTACTATGAAAATGGTGTTCGCACTACTTGTTTCCTCATATTCTCCAAGATTATAGGCATATTCTCAATGTTCGAATTCATATGAGCATATTATGATAGTTTACATGATCATATAATCTATTGTCTAATAATCTATAAGATGGTATACTTGTTCTCTGATATTATACAAAATCGTATATACTTGACTTCGAATACTCTTCAAAAAAAAAAAAAATATATATATATATATATATATATATATATATATATATATATATATATATATATAGAGAGAGAGAGAGAGGGGGGGGGCATATATATATATAGAGAGAGAGAGACCCCAAAAAGAGGATGTACCACATATTCAACGATGAATATGCATAATATGCAAGTAGGAGCAAGAAGACTGACACACCTCCATCACATCGGCAACACAAAAGAAAGTATAACACATTTTAGCTACCCTTTTTCTTGACGGGTAATAACTAAGGCTTTATGGAGAATATTGAATATTGCAACAAAACATGGTGATATCTAAGAAGAATTTCAAAATAGCTTTGAAGTCAAACTCAGAAAAATTTCAAAATACCATTGAAACTAAATATTTCCCACATATTGAACGCAAGCCTTCAGTTGAAACAAGGTCAATGATACATCCTCAAATTGGACGGGGCAGGGCAGACAAACGGACAAGCATCGAGACAAATTACTAATCAAGTTTAGCAACAAGTAAATGGGCTTCTTCAGATTAAAAGACTAAATATTAAGGGAAACATACCAACAAAGAATCATATTAACATTTACGGCCTGATAGAAGCACACTGCACCACATTGAGTCATTATCCTAACATAAGCAGACTGCAATAAACACTACTGACTAGGAATACAAACTTGACCAATACGTGACTTGTTAAGTTCTTAAAAGTGGAAGAAAACAGAATGTGAGGAACCTAGCGCTCTGTCTACATGACTATCAATTTGTAAGAACAGTTCGCTTCTGCCATAATCTAAACTCCCACGGAACTTGATAATAATGCTACTTACTGTTAGCAAACAATTTTCCTTCAACTGCTTTATGTAAGCAATGTTTAAAAAGGCGCGAGGAGAGGCATTGAGGCATAAGCCTCACAAAAAAGGAAGGGGTAAATAATACTAAAAAAATATTACTAAAGCCATAAAAATAAAGTAATAAAGAAACATAAAATAAAAACATGTTCGAGGACTTTTCACATAGTTATATATTTTTTGGTTCCCCCTAGATGACTTCTTTTTTAAAAATAATTTGACAACATCAATTTTAACATATTGGTAATTTTATTATATTACAATAAATTAATCAATGCAAAAAAATAAAAAATAGAAAACTGATCAAGAAATTAATCATCATGACAAATACCCTAGTGAAAGTGGGTGCCGACAGGATATAAAAAATATATAAAAATAAAATCTGATCAAGAGAGGAGAAAAAGGTAAGCTACGCAGATTACGGGTTTCTTTCCTTCTTTTCGGACTCGATCGTCTTTTGATTTTCAAACTTCCATCGTTTTTCTTTAAAACTTGAAATCCAAGCGTCTCGCCTCAACACGCCTCAAGGCAGTGCACCTCTACCCTGGGGAAGCGTAAGTCTCACTTTTAACCTTCGAGGCTTAAATTTCTAGGCATTTAACAGCTTCGCCTCGAAGTGATTTTTAAAACATTGCATGCAGGCAATAGGTGAATAACAGTAATACAATTTATCTTGCATAATAATACTGAACACAAATATGTATCATATTACTACCACCTCGAGAGTATAGCATATTAATACAGTAATACAGTAACACGAATCAATGAACACTTCAGCCCTCTTCGATCCTGCCCCATCCTGCAATATCGTCAATAAAGACTGAAGATTAAAGCAGGGCTGCCACATTCTAAATTATGTTCCGAAAAAATAATTAACCTACGATTTCCGAAAAAAATATGCAAATCAAAAATAAAAAAGTTTTCCATGGAGAAACAGAGTATCTCAGCCTCACCTGGATAGAAAAAAAAGCTTGCATTTAACTTCTCTTCAACATCATTTAAAAAGACTGCATCCCTCTCCCCTCTTTAAATTTCTGCGATGTCAATGGATAAGCACATACAAAGAGAACGGTCAAGATGACAATCATACATTAAAAGTAGATGTGTGCAGTAAGTAATCGAAAAAAAGATCATATTTGTTACACTTCCCAAGATGCCTGCATGACTGATGTCTTGATGTTGTTATCATGTTATTACTTCAATCACTTAGCTAGAAAATCTTATTAATGTTAAGTTGAACTACTTTCTACATGGGCTGCATCAGGTGAAATTTTTCACATATGTTTGTACTTAATTGTGTATGCAGATCTTGATTTAGCGTGCGTGAACAAACATATATAGATCTCAAATTATTAATGCTTAAAACTTCAAAACCTTAATTCTCCGCCGCAAATCTCAAACTAATGCAAAGCTTAAAACACTTTCAATAACTACAACGTTGTATTAAAAAGTGTAGAGAAGATTGGTATTGGAGTTGTAGAATATAAGTTAGCAAACAAGATAATTTAGTAGGTACAAAGGCACAACAACACTAGGTGGATTTCCGCATTTGGGACTCAAATTTAATAAATAACTAATATTCAAGATAAATGTTCGGGTAAGTAAATAAAAATACACTTACACGGCGGCAGCACCCATGAAATGCCACTGAGATTTGACAAGGTAACTCTGCCTATGAAGCACAGAAACAGAGAGAAATTTTCTTTCCTCGGGAATGCCTTTGAGATCTTTGTCGTTGAGAACGCATTTGGATATCTTCAGTTTAGTGAAGTGGATTATATTATACATGGTGTCATGAATCTGCTGATAGTTTGCCCCGATCCAAGCGAGGCAGAATAAATCATCAGAAAGATGAAGAAGGGCTGGAAGGAGATATTGGGGGTCTAGGGTGTCCAGTTCCTTGGAAAGCAGAAGCCTGTCTTCTGGGTTTGGGAAGTAAACCTCCTTGTTATGGAAATCATAGGCAGCAAAGTATGCAAAAGGGGTGAACCAGTAGATGGTGTCACTGGTCAATGCAGATGAGATAATTGTGCTGTAGTAGCGGGTTGAGTGCAAAGAGGTGAACCTATGGCCATTTTCGATAAACCAACGGTCAGACGTGACATCGTAGCAGACAGCGCGGGTTGACATATATGCACAAAGCATAATCATATTTTTGTCAGGGAAGGGAATAATCAGATGGCAATCAGTGTCATATCCCTTCGGGTAGCGGGTCAAAAGCTTTGATATCCCCGTTGAAGGGTCGAAAACCTCAGCATAATTCGTGGAACCAATTCCTTTACGATGGTGACTTCCAAAGATATAAAGCTTATCATGCATGGGAGCCATATAAGGAAAAATCCTACCAGTAGTCATGTGATACCTCTTCCAACCTAACTCCAAGTTGGTAGTGTCAAGGCAATAGATGGATGTAGAGATAACGGCCCGATGTCCGCCCGCACGTCCGCCCGCAGAGCATAGATAAGGGCCTACGGCCACAATGTCGAAACAACAGTCTCGCACAACTAAATTTGAGTCTGGGTAGAATATTCTTAAGGCTTTGTTCCATCGAGGGTGCGGAAGATCAATGATCTCACAGCAGCGCTGCTGCTGATTATGCTTCTGCTGCTTCCGCTTATGTTGAGGTTGAAACCTGGAGTGCCTAATCTTCATCTGCTCTTCCACATTATCTACATGGATGTCCACACGAAAATGTTCCACTTTTTTCCTGAAGTTGTTCCATCCTCGGAACCAAACTACCGGTGAGGAATTTTCTCCGACCATAATCTGCAAGGCAAAAACAATATTATTATTAACTAATTATAGTCCGTGCGTCCAAAGCAAAACCTTCATCATCATGGAAACAAGCTATTATTATGGATCAATGACTACTAACCCTAAAAAAATAATTTGTAGGGATTTTTGTGGACTACTCATTTAACCAAACTATTACTGTTGTTATTATTGAATGAAACGTATCCTAAGGCAATGAATGAGCAAAATAAATCAATCAATAAATAATAATTAAGCATACACACACACACAAATCAAAGAAGAACAAAGAAAATAGAGTTGCCTGTCTTTGAGGAGAGGTGGCTGGCAGTGGCACCTCAGGTTCCCCTCCTCTTCCCTGCTTAGCCATCTCCATTCTCCCGAACCCTAATCCTTAGGGCGTGGTTGGTTGCTTTTATAAAGGCCTAATGAGGCGATTTTTGTTTTTTCAGTTGTTATGAGATCTGTTTTTTTATAGAAATTTGTGATTAAAATAGTGGTTTTTTTTCAATCTATCAAAATAAAAGCCCACAAAGAGAACCCAATAAACAAAAAAAAATATCCCAAGAAACAAATCGGACAAACTCATATTATACATCACTAAACAAACTTATAGTTTCACTACAAATGGATGGTTTCAGAATCTCAAAACAAACTCATCACTAAATCATCTTTGGTGACATTTATTCAATCATACGGTGTGCGTAGAATATAAAAATACCCATAAAGAATCTTTTAGAATTGTATATTTTTTTTTTTACATATTTGGATGATTTTCCAGATACATTTTGACACCCTCACCAATCATATGGATCCTTATCAAAAGGGACATATTAGTAAAGGTTCTTTTTCCAAAACTTATTCATATTGTGAAGCACATGTATTGTTAAAACCCTGTCATTTGGGATTTACAAAATTGACAACATACCAAAATTTATGGCCCCATTAAATATTCTCTAGAACACTGTGGTAGAACAAACCTTTTGCCCTTGGTAGAACAAACCTGCTAACTTACCAAATCTCTGTTTAATGATTGGCGTTATTAATGGAAGATATCTGTTTCATAAATTATGTCGACAATTGTAATATTGAGTATTGTTATTAATGCGTACAACTAACCAAACCTTTATTCAAACATATAGCTAACCCTGTGGTAGAACAAAGCTACTAACTTACCTTTCACAGTGTGTAGAAGACAAAGACATGGTGACCGTAAAAGAGATTGAGACATGCATCCGTAGTAACCAGTAAAATACCATCGCCATACCAAATATAAAACAACTAAAAAAAAGGAGCACATTAGCAGCAAGGGATGTTTGATGAGAAAAATACCATTGATGGAGGCGAGAGGCGATATAAACTAAGAGGGATATTATTAGGGGTGTTCACGGGTCGGTCGGTTCGGTTTTGACCGGGTTTTTTGGGCCGAACCGACCATGTCGGTTTTTGGAGGAGGAAAACCGAACCGAACCGAAAATGCTGAAAAACCGAACCGAACCGAAAATGCTGAAAAACCGAACCGAACCGAACCGAACCGAATCGGGTCGATTTTTGACAGGGCCGGTTCGGTTTACCCGTCGATTTTTGACAGGGCCGGTTTTATACAGGGCCGGTTCGGTTTTTTCCTTTATTTTAATAAAAAATATATTTTTTTAATACCTAATATAAATCTAAAATTAAAAAAATATAATATAATATGTCAAGACTAATATAAATATAATATAAAATTAAAAATTAAAAAGTATAAAAATTAAATCGGTTCGGTTCGGTTCAAAATCGGTTTTTTTATGTCAAAACCGAAAATCGAACCGACCCTCACTACACCAAATCTGCCCATTTGTCAAGGTCATTGACCTTGACAAATTCACCTTGTCAAGGTCAATGACCGTGACATTTCGAGGCGAGACAACTTTTTTTGTCACGGTCGTGTCACGGTCATTGACCTTGACACAAAACTCGCGTTTTGTGTCACGGTCGTGTCGCGGTCAATGACCGTGACACGTTTGTCACGGTTATAAACCGTGACAAAGCCGTGACCCTTTTTAAAAAAATTGTCACGGTCATTGACCGTTGTCACGGTTTTGTCACGGTCAATGACCGTGACAATTCTGGGCAGAATTTAAAAAAAATCTGCTGGGCAGTATGGCCACCGCCACTGCCCAGCAGTATATTTGTACCTGTTATAGTAACGTTGTACCTGTTCCAAACATCATATATCCAACACAAACTAAAGATAATGCAAATATATATTCATGACAGTATAATCCAAATCTTCAAAGTAAAAATAATATACATGACGATATAATCCAAATATAATTAAAATGGACAAACTTAAAAATAATGTTACTACATGTCTTAGATAAAACTGAGGAGGTGAGTAGGCCACACGACATACGAATTGACGCACCCACTAATATACGTCGTGCCGCATTGTTCGCGCAACCACAATAGGGAGTTCTCCTTCCCGGGTATGACATGCGTGACGAGCACCCTGGACTCCATCTCTTGAAGCACACGTCCATGGACTAGTCCACCCTCGACGATGTTCGGGTCCCTCAATCCCCGCCCTATCCGCTGGCCATCAAATATGTCCAATATGAACACGCTCGGCCAACCAATTGTCGATAATGGTCTGTTGGAGGGCGTCAAATAGGGAAGTGGATCGTCGAAGTACGAAAGTGTCGGTGATGAAGCAGCGAGGTCCACATCCTCGTCATCCTGCGCCTCGTCCTCCCGCACCTCCTCCTCCACCGCCTTCTCCTTCCCTTTCCCTTTCCCTTTCTCTTTACGGTCTCCACCCAACGTACGCTTCATGAATGTGTACATATCTTGGACCGTCGCCTCCAAACGGGATAGCTTCGCGTCGTGTGAATCCACCGTTCGAGCCAACCCGGTGTCGCTCGTCTCCAATCCGATGATCCTAGATTTGGACACCCGCGAGCTCACTCCCCTTGTCCTCCCCTTGCGATCAGAGCCAAGCACTTGGCTGAGTGCGTCTGTGGACAAAGATGCCTTGTCGGCATCAGACTGCGACTCATGCACTTCCTTAAGCTTTGCCTGAAACGACAAAAAGCACATGATTAGTAAAATAAGTAAACTAAAAAATTATAACGTAATTAACAATAATTAAACTGTCGGATTACTTACAATCGTGGCCGCGACGCTCGGGGACACCTCCTTGTCCTTCCCCTTCTTCGTCCGAAGAGCCACATAAGTATCGAGCCTATGTGGCTTACCCCCTGGCCCACTCCCTACCCCCTGAAATAAAATAAAGTAAAGTAAAATTAGTATCGGCCCCGCAAAGTAAAATAATATCCAATAATATATTTCTGTAGTTATAGATAAATTAAATATTACCTTCATCCTATGCTCCACCTCAGCGTAAGAGGTCCGGCCGGAGTAGTGCACGTCCGTCTTTTTAGCCCGATTTTCCCTCCCCGATTGGCGAGATGCCAATTGTCGATCCTCGATCTCATTGTCAATGAACTTTTGCCATTGTGCCAATGAGATCGGCTCCTTGGGCGGGACGGATCCGCGCCATTGTAAAATGGTCTCTCGTGTTTTTCCAAAGTACCGTGTCCGCATATTTTTTTTCCACGTCTTGTGTTGCTCCCTCAACTGCTCGAAGACGGAATCGCGTAGCTTTGGATCCAAGTTGAATTGTTCCTGTCCAACAAATACAATGTTAGTTGCGAATAAATATAAATATAAATATAAATATAAATATAAATATAAATATAAATATAAATTGAAATTGAAATTGAAATTGAAATTGAAATTGAAATTGAAATTGAAATATTCATATAAATATTACCTGTAGTGCCGCCCAAACAGCTAACTTGAGCTCATACGGCACCTCCTTCCAACTCATAAACCCCGGGCCGATGACCGTCTTTAGCAGCTCGAGGGATCTCGCTAAAAGCTCCGACTTGTTTTCGACGGTAATCCCAAATTTTCCATATTTGGGGAGCCTAGGGGCGGAGGATCCCTCGTCGCCTCCGCTACCACCGAACCCAGACGACGACATCATCATAAACAGCATCATCATCTTCGCCCTAACATCTGAAGGAGACATTTTTGCTGTAAAAAAAATGTTATTAGTACAGATAGAAAAAATGTTATTAGTACAGATAAAAAAATGTTTCGTCTATATTATAACGTATGTGTAAGTTCCGTCAATACCACCCCCGCCACACGCGCACACACACACACACACACACCACCCCTACCCACCCCACCCCACCCCCGCCACACGCACACACACACACGCACACACACACACACACACACACACATATTTTGAATGAAAATATCAATTATTTATAAAATTGATGTCTACTTTTAGTGTTGTGTATATATGTTAGTCTACTTTTGCTTTTTTTTTTAAATAATCAATTAACCAAATTTCATAATAGTGAATAAGGGTTAATCCTAGCCATTGATTAAGTGTATTATTAGTAAGTACAAAAAATAAATATGGACTCTTAATCTAGGATATAAGGAGTATTTGTTAGTGAAATAATAATTTAGTGATAAAAACACACTCGAACACTACCAAGTTTTGACGACACGGGTCTCTAGAAAGAAAAACAAGCATTTCCAAATTACACGTCGAAATAATACAAGTGCATGCTTTGCAATCAAAGGTATTTATCTTTAGGGGTTTGTGAATTTAGGATTTATTGTAATATGTATTTTGAAAATAGGACAACAAACATTTTATTTATGATTTTAGTCCCTATTTTTTAATAAAACCGCTGGCGCGGACCCATATTCATAAAACGTTAACCAATCATAACATGCCACGTGTCCCTTTAATTTGAAAATAGGGACAAAAAATGGAAACAAAATGTTTGTTGTCCTATATCCATAATCAATATTATTTTAAGTCCTAAAATTACATAATCTATTATCTTTATAAGGATAAAATTATCTTAAAATGATTGGTAGGGAATGTCAATGAGGTGGATGATAATTTATTTGATATTTTATTTTATTTCTTTTGGTTATGTTATTAAGACTTTATTTGAATTGATATCTTAGTAATTATTATTTAATATTTATTTTGAGCAATTATCTTATAGTAGGATTATTATCCTAGAAACAATTCTATCAATTCAAATAAATAGATATCAATTCAAATACATGTCTTGGATATCAATTCCCACTAGGGGTGGCAATTCGTGTGCGTCGTGTCGTGTTCGGGTCGTGTCATGTCGGGTTCGTGTTAAGTATTAGTCAACCCTAACCCGACCCATTTAACTAATCGTGTCAGATGAGCAAACACTAACCCGACCTATTTATTATCGTGTCGTGTTCGGGTTGACCCGCATAACCCATTAAGTAAAATATAAAATAATTTTTTTCTTCTCTCTTAACCAATCATAGCACTCATACGCCTACAATAACTTAATTTAATTAATTTCAAATTCTTGCAACACATAAATAATTTATCATCCGAGTTTGTGTCGAGTTCGTGTCGGGTATCGTGTCGTGTCAAAAATTGCCACCCCACCCCACCCCTACCCCCCTCCACCACCACACACCACCACACACACACACACACACACCCCACCCCACCCCACCCCACCCCCTCCCCCACCACACACCACCACACACCCCACCCCTAACCACCCCCTGCCCCACCCCCTCCCCCACCACACACCACCACACACACACACACACACCCCACCCCACCCCACCCCACCCCCTCCCCCACCACACACCACACACACACACACACACACCACCCCTAACCACCCCCTGCCCCACCCCTCCACCACCCCCTCCCCCACCACACACCACCACACACACACACACACACCCCACCCCACCCCACCCCCTCCCCCACCACACACCACCACACACACACACACACCCCACCCCTAACCACCCCCTGCCCCACCCCTCCACCACCCCCTCCCCCACCACACACCACCACACACACACACACACACACCCCACCCCACCCTCCACCACCCCCTCCCCCACCCTGCCCCACCCCGCCCCACCCCCTGCCCCCCTCCACGCACACACATACACACATATATATATACACATACACACAAATATATATATAAATGAAAGAGAGAGAGAGAGAGAGAGAGAGAGAGAGAAAATGGACCTGAAAGTAGAGAGAGAGAGAGAGAACAGCGTCGAGAGAGAGAGAGAGAGAGAAATGGAGGGAACGGCGCGGGAGGGAAAAAAGAAGGGGGGGTAGGGTTTTTGCTGAGAATATTGTCACGGTCGTGTCAAGGTCTTTGACCGTGACAAGAATTTAAATAATTGTCACGGTCAATGACCGTGACAAGTCCGTGACAAGTAAATTTGTCACGGGCTTGTCACGGTCATTGACCGTGACAATTCGTTGTCACGGTCGTGTCAAGGTCAATGACCGTGACATAAAACGCGTGTTTTTTTGTCACGGTCAATGACCTTGACAAGGCTGGCCGGCTGAAAGGTGACAATTTGCCCATTTTGGTGTAGTGCCTGTCGGTTTTATACCTAATTAAACCGAACCGAACCGACCCTCAAAAAAACCCGGCCCGAAAATTTTCGGTTCGGCTCGATTTTGTCGGTTTGTCGGTTTGGTCGGTTTTTTTGCACACCCCTAGATATTATTATGATGATGATGAAGGTGTAGGGGTGGAAGATAGAAAGCTTTATTTGGGATCTCGGGAGTAGGAGAGAGGACCATGAATGTTACATTGAATCTGGAACTCTTAGGTTTCCACACATGGATGGGAAAGAGAACACGAAAAATGAGTTTTAACAGGTGAGATATGAGTTTTATAAGATGTATGGTGAGTTAATGTTTTAGTCCACGTGTCCATCCTCAAAGAGGAAACACTATTAGATTAGATGTGCAATTAATGGTGTTGCCACGTGTCAATTCTCTTTGAAGAGACACCAAAATTATATTATGTTACTAGCATGCAGGCACGCGATGTGTGGTTGAATATATCAAAATTTATTTATTTTTGTTCTTTCTTGTTTCACACAATAAATTCTAAGATTTAAGTAAAATTTAATTTTGAAATAAAAATAAAAGTAATATTAATACATAGTGATGAATCGACTTTTGACCATAATAACGCTTTAAGACAACAATTTTTATATAGATACATAAATATAGATACATTCATCTTTATACCATTAATGATATTTATATAGATACATAGAATATATACATAGATATAGAGGGTGATTAAGTGAAGCATTTATTATTGCTATATGTCATCCTCATACGATTTGGGTCTACAATTATTATTATATACTATGGATTAGATTTCGTATATATTTGATGGAAGAAATGTGAAATTTTGTCTTTTAATTGAAAACAAGGATTTCATAATGCGTTTGAATTCAATTAAATTTTTCATCAAAATAAGGGTTTTATCCAAAAATGAAAATTAAAACAACAATTGAATTCTTGGGTTAGGTTATAAATAAATGATAATAATCAATCACATTTACACTTAACCAAAATTAGTTATGAGAAAATAATGAATCACAATCCAATCCAATCCAAATGTGTTTCCTTGGGTTAGAGACTATTAATCTATAACTTCCTTTCAATTCTCATTAAATTCCTTGAATTCTCACTTGGATTTACTTTTTGCTTCTTTGGATTCATCTTCCTACGATTTCTGTCATCATTTTGGTATACTCTGTTTTAACATTTACAGTACTCTATTTTTCGTGAATTGAGAAAGTAACGGTTGCATGGATTTACTTGTATCTTAGGTTACACGTATAGAGACTCATTTTTTTACCAAATTTTATCTTTATTTAATTTAAAGTGAACATCCAAGATTGTCTAAAGACAAAATTAAACTAAATCTCCTAACCAGATAGGAAGAAGAAGAAATGGAGGAAAAATACCTTTCAAGCAAAACCTGTAATTCAACACTATTAAAGATAGGGCAGACACGTGATGACTTACAAACTACTTAAAGATCCACTAAGTATAATGCACAAGAGTTTGTGAATCTTTAAGAAATAATGATGTAGTCCAACACCGCCCACACGAGGCATATCTTCCCTCGGTATCCACCGATCAACCTTCGGAATATGCAATTTTCTTGTTCTTCTGCCATAGAGCCTCGACTCCATAAATCAATATTAAAAAAATTCCATACAAAGGTTTAGAAGTTTAGATTATGTTATTCTTGATTTGTCAAAGTGGTCCTCAAATATCCAAGGGGTTTGGATCAAAAAATTATAGAGTTTGATCATACAATGAATTCTAAAAAGGCTTGTTAGAAAGTATAATCCCATATCTTTAAGGAAAGTAATTGCAAAGAGATAGGGATTAAAGATTTAAAAAATATATGCTTAAAAAATACAATTATGTGTACTCGTTCGAACAACTTGACACCTTGTTCGAATGAAGTAACTTAGAACGACATTCCAGTACTGACCCAAACACTACACCAAATCTGTCGAATGGTCACGGTCATTGACCTTGACAAATTCAACTTGTCAAGGTCAATGACCGTGACAATTCCTTGTGTGACAACTTTTTTTTGTCACGATCATTGACCGTGACAAGTTCGTTAGAATTGTCATGGGCTTGTCATGGTCCTTGATCATCACAAAACGGGCATGTCACGGTCCTTGACGTTAACAAGTTTTGTCGCGGTCAAGGACCGTGACAAGCCCGTGACATTTTATAAAAATTTGTCACGATCAATGACCGTGACAATTTCGAACAGAATTGAAAAAAAAAATATGCTGGGCAGTATAGCCACTGCCACTGCTTAGCAGTATATTTGTACCCATTATAGCAACGTTGTACCTGTTCAAACATCATATATCCAAATAAAATAGAGCTAATGCAAATATACATTCAAAATAAAGACAATATGTGTCACGATATAATTCAAATATAATTCAAATGTAATAACTTAAAACAATTCAATTCAAATAATGTCACTAAATGTCTGGGTATGGTTAACTCTGAAGAGGTGAGTAGGCCACACGATATACGAATTGACACACCCACTAATATACACCGTGTCGCATTGTTCGCACAACCAGAATGGGGAGCTCTCCTTTCCGGGTATCACATGCGTGACGAGCACCTTGGACTCAATATCGTGAAGCTCACGTCCATGAACTAGTGCACCTTGGATGATATTTGGGTCCCTCAACCCCCGACCTATCCGTTGGCCATCAAATATATCCATTATAATCATGCTCAGCCAACCAAGTGTCGACATCGGTCTGTTGAAGGGAGCTAAATAGAGAAGTGGATCATCAAAGTTTGCACTTGTCGGCGATGAAGCAGCGAGGTCCATATCCTCGTCATCCTGCACCACGTCCTCCTGCACCTCCTCCTCTACCGCCTTTTCCTTCCCTTTCCCCTTACGGTTTCCGCCCAACGAACGCTTCATCAATGAGAACATATCGTGGACCATCGCCTCTAAATGGGACAACTTTGTGTCATGCGAGTCCACCGTTCGAACTAACCCGATGTCGCTCGTCTCCAATCCGATGATCCTAGATTTGGTCACCCGCGAGCTCACCCCCTTGTCCTCCCCTTGCGATCAGCGCCAAGTACTTGGTTGAGCGCGTTTGTGGACAAAGATGCCTTGTCGGCATCAGATTGCGACTCATGCACTTCCTTAAGCTTTGCCTGAAACGACAAAAAGCACATGAGTAGTAAAATAAGTAAATTAAAAAATTATAATGAAATTAATAAAAAGTAAACTATCGGATTACTTATAACTGTGGTCACGACGCTCGGGGACACCTCCTTGTCCTTCCCCTTCTTCGTCTGAAGAGCCACATTAGTATCGAGCCTATGTGGCCTACCCCCAGGGCTACTCCCCGTCCCCTGAAATAAAACAAAGTAAAATTAGTATCGGCCCCGCAAAGTAAAATAAAGCAAATTAATATATTTCTGTAGTTATAGAAAAATTAAATCTTACCATCATCCTTTGCTCCACCTCGGCGTAAGACGTCCGGCCGGAGTAGTGCATGTCCATCTTTTTTGCCCGATTTTCCCTCCCCGATTGGCGAGATGCCAATTGTCGCTCCCCGATCTCATTGTCAATAAACTTTTGCCATTGTGCCAACGAGATCGGCTCCTTCGGCGGGACGGATTCACGCATTCGGATAACGGACTCTCGTGTCTTTCCAAAGTACCGGGTCCGTTTATTTTTCTTCCACGTCTTATGTTGCTCCCTCAACTGCTCCAAGACGGAATCGCGTAGCTTTGGATCCAGGCTGAATTGTTCCCGTCCAATAAATATAATGTTAGTTGTGAATAAATATAAATATAAATATAAAATGAAGCTGAAATCGAAATTGAAATTGAAATTGAAATTGAAATATTCATATAAATTTAAATATAAATACATTACCTGTAGTGCCACCCAAACAGCTAACTTGAGCTCATATGGCACCTCCTTCCAACTCATGTACCCCGGGCCGATGATCGTCTTTATCAAGTTGAGGAATCTCGCTAATAGCCCCGACTTGTTCTCGATGGTCATCGCTCATTTTCCATATTTGAGGAGCCTAGGGGCCGAGGATCCCTCGTCGCCTCCGCTACCACCGAGCCCAGACGACATCATCATAACCAACATCATCATCCTCGCCTTAATACCTAAAGGAGACATTTGCTGTAAAAAAGTGTTATTAGTACAAATCAAAATGAATTAGAAGAAGACATGCAAATATGTAAAATTACTACAAATAAAAATGAATTGTTACTATTAAACACCTCAATACTGAATTACAAAACATCAGCATCTAGCTCATAATATGTACAATCACGACAAACCGTACTCCGTCTTCAAACTGTGCAAACCAACCATGGCATGTAAAGTTGTTTGATCTTTCTCACAGCCAGAGTATAACGGTTGGGTCGCCTTAAATTTTAAACTTTGGTAGTCATCGTCAAGTTTTATCGTGATATCTTCACGAACACTGGAACCTTCTACATCATCCGTAACCTCACTCTTCTCTGCTTCATAAAATTCGTACGCATCATCAACTAAATCCTCTAACATATTATGATCTACGTCGTCCCCTTCTACATCTATCCTACTTGTTGAAGGTTGTTGTGAAGGTTGGTCGGGGATAAAAGGAACTTTAAATTTACCGTGAAAACTCCAAAATCAATAACTATCTTGCATACCCGATCTTAACAAATGTAGTTCAACTGTTTTCCACTCAAACACCTTACTATTCTTACACCTAGCACACGGACACAAAAACTCTTCACCATTTTGACATCTCTTTGCGTATTTCACAAATTCGTTAGCACCTCTCCGAAACACATCCCCCATTCTATTTTTCTCACCCATCCACTCTTTGTATTTCGAATATCCCATCACAGCTACCACAACTAATCACCTATTAAAGGTAAGAAGCGTATATTCATGGATTAGTATAAACAAAACTTATATTTATAGTATGTTTCATATAATTATGTCTTATTTATATTCAATTTTTAAATTTCAAATTAAAATTCAATTTATAATAGAAATTTCTATTTCCTCCATCTCCTCTAAAGGGTGAGTGCACTATACCAAAATGGATAAAATGGCACACTTCCAGCGTCTAGCCTTGTCACGGTCCTTGACCGTGACAAAAAAAACACGCATTTTTTATCACGGTCGTTGACGGTGACAATCCTTATAATATTATCACGGTCAAGGATCATGACACGTCCGTGACAAATATCCCAGTAAAAAAACCCTTCCCCTTCTTTTTTCCCCCCGTCGATTCTTCCCTCCTTTTTTCTCTCTCTCTCTACGTTGCTCTCCCTCTCTCTCTCTCTCTACTTTCAGGTTACTTTCTCTCTCTCTCTCTCTCTTCCATTCATATATATATATATATATATATATGTGTGTGTGTGTGTGTGTGTGTGTGCATATGTGCATGTGTGTGTGTATGTGTGTGCGTGCGTGTGTGTGGTGGGTTGGGGGTGGGGCAGGGTGGGAGGCTATTGTGTGTGTGTGTGTGTGCGTGTGTGTGTAGTGTTGTGTGTGCGTGCGTGTGCGTGTGGTGGGGGAAGGGGGTGGGGCAGGGTGGGGGGAGGGGGAAGGGGGTGGGGATGGGTGGGTGGGTGGGGGGGTGTAGGGGTGGGGGGTTGCGTTTGTGTGTGTGAATGTGCGCGTGTGTGTGTGTATGTTCGCGTGTGTGTATATGTGTGTGTAGTGTGTGTGTGTGTGTACGTGTTTGTGCGTAATGTCCCTTGTAAACGAATTGATTGGTTATTAATTTTTTTAGTAAATTAATATATGATTGTCCCTCATTGCAAATTAGTAAATTAATGTATGATTAATTATGAAAGTAAGATTGCCCCTCATTGTAAATTAGTAAATTAATAATTGTATACTTTAATTATTAATTTAATTGATGAAAATAATTAATTGAGTAGATGAATTAGAAGGAGTACGGGATACACATTTGCTGTTGACATTGTTGTTGGATTATAGTGGATCGATGTTAGGTTGGTTAGTTCTAAAAGTGGCATGACCACTAGATTATTGTCCATATGGGGGTGGAATTTTTCAACTTTTTTTGAAAATTACTTTGTGTATCGAACAATATATATATAGTATGATAATTAAATGAATTATACTTGAAATAACATATGTGTGTGTGTGTGTGTGTATGCGTGTGTGTGGTGGGGAGTGGGATGGGGCAGGGTGGGGGAAGGGGGTGGGGCAAGGTGGGGGGGCTTTTATATGTGTATGTGTGCATGTGTGTAGTGTTGTGTGTGCGAGTGTGTGTGTGTGGTGGGGGAAGGGGTGGGGCAGGGTGGGGGGAGGGGGAGGGGGAAGGGGGTGGGGCAGGGTTGGGGGGAGAGGGGGCAGGTATGGGGGGAGAGGGGGCAGGTATGGGTGGGTGGGTCGTGGGGTAGGGGTGAGGGGTTGCGTGTGTGTATATGTGTGTGTAGTGTGCGTGTATGTGCGTAATGTCCCTTGTAAACAAATTGATTGGTTATTAATTTTTTTAGTAAATTAATATATGATTGCCCCTCATTGTAAATTAGTAAATTAATATATTGTAACAACCCGCGTAATTTTGGACTATTTTAATTAATTTTTGGAAAATGAAGGAAAATAATGTTTTTGATAAAATTATTTTTATTGCTCAAATATGTTGAATATTATTTTTAAAGACGAGAATTTCAAACGGTTTCAAAAACGGAGTTAAAACGGATTTTAAAATGATTTTTAAATGTTTTTAACTCTTGGAATTCTTAGTCGGCGAAATGTCAAAATTCCTGAAGGATCGTGAACAACAAGTAATTTTCAAGGGTTGTTTTGGCTTCAAACTCTTCATTTCTTTGCCTTATTTAAACGAGTCTTTTGACTTCCAACTCTTCATTTCTTTGCATTATAAAAGAAGTCGTGGGCAACCTTTTAACCTACTTTTGGCACAATTTTTTGGCAGCAAATATATTTTATATTCCTCTTCTTTTTATATATACTTTGGCCCTTGAGATTTGTGAGTTCTAACCTTAGATTAGAGGTGTTCTTAGGGCTATTTTGTTGGAGATTCTTGGAGGAGCTTTTGTAGATCTTTTGTGTTGATATTGAGGATGTGATCGTTGGTTTCTCATCATGGTTTGAGGTATGGGGTTTTACACAATATGCTCCTTAAATCTCGCGAGTGTCATTCTCTTTGAATTCTTGTTAATTGAACTCATATTTGAATTGTTAAATTCATTGAAATCTGGAAAATAATTGTTGAAATTATTTTGATTCATGTGGTATCACTATATTGTTGTTGAGCACGTTGTCATGAGATTTTAATATGGCACGGATGTTGAGTACCCGCCAAAATACCTATTCCCGGCTATGGCTTGATAAAGCATATGCGAATGGGGTGAGGCCTGGTTACCCATTAATGTGTTGTTGAGAAATTTATTGATAAAATGCTTTGAGATTTGCATTTGATTTGAATATTCATACTCGTGTTGTTACGCGTTATTGCTTATTTATTTGTTGACCATCTTTCTTGCCGTATTGTGTACTTACCCATATTTTCTTTTAGTTGGCAGGTTAGCGCGAATTTTGGGGCGCTATGGTGATTGATTTTAGCGAGGATTATTTGGGAAAGAATTGTATTAATTATTTCATTGGTGTACAGAGCATTTTTATTCGACTTAGATAGTTGTATTTTATTATTCGAGAGACGTTGTATTTTATTTGAAGATTGAGATTAGTGGATTTATATTATTATGGGTTTTTAGATGCTCTATACCTTGTTATTGTGGATTTGGATTTATTTTATCGCATTAGCGCTCCGTTCGCCCTCCACGGGCGGGCGGGGTGTTACAAATGGTATCAGAGCTTAGGTATACGGCAACCCTCTGGGCTTGGATTTTGGGTTCATTGCGTGGTTAGCAATTTTTGGAGATAGCAAATTTTAGGTGATATTCGTGTTAGGCATCTAGATTAGATGTGAGGAAATTATTTTTGGAGACGAGATTATTTTGGAGATTGTTGGCCTGATTTTGAGAGTTAGGCATTCGGCGAATTTTGATGGCGAAATTCCATTGTTAGTGGGGAAGTGTAACAACCCGCGTAATTTTGGACTCTTTTAATTATTTTTTTGGAAAATGAAGGAAAATAAAGTTTTTGATAAAATTATTTTTATTGCTCAAATATGTTGAATATTATTTTTAAAGACGAGAATTTCAAACGGTTTCAAAAACGGAGTTAAAACGGATTTTTAAATGATTTTTAAATGTTTTTAACTCTTGGAATTCTTAGTCGGCGAAATGTCAAAATTCCTGAAGGATCGTGAACAACAAGTAATTTTCAAGAGTTGTTTTGGCTTCCAACTCTTCATTTCGTTGCCTTATTTAAAGGAGTCTTTTGACTTCCAACTCTTCATTTCTTTGCATTATAAAAGAAGTCGTGGGCAACCTTTTAACCTACTTTTGGCACAATTTTTTGGCAGCAAATATATTTTATATTCCTCTTCTTTTTATATATACTTTGGCCCTTGAGATTTGTGAGTTCTAACCTTAGATTAGAGGTGTTCTTAGGGCTATTTTGTTGGAGATTCTTGGAGGAGCTTTTGTAGATCTTTTGTGTTGATATTGAGGATGTGATCGTTGGTTTCTCATCATGGTTTGAGGTATGGGGTTTTACACAATATGCTCCTTAAATCTTGCGAGTGTCATTCTCTTTGAATTCTTGTTAATTGAACTCATATTTGAATTGTTAAATTCATTGAAATCTGGAAAATAATTGTTGAAATTATTTTGATTCATGTGGTATCACTATATTGTTGTTGAGCACGTTGTCATGAGATTTTAATACGGCACGGATGTTGAGTACCCGCCAAAATACCTATTCCCGGCTATGGCTTGATAAAGCATATGTGAATGCGGTGAGGCCTGGTTACCCATTAATGTATTGTTGAGAAATTTATTGATAAAATGCTTTGAGATTTGCATTTGATTTGAATATTCATACTCGTGTTGTTACGCCTTATTGCTTATTTATTTGTTGAGCATCTTTCTTGCCGTATTGTGTACTTCCCCATATTTTCTTTTAGTTGGCAGGTTAGCGCGAATTTTGGGGCGCTATGGTGATTGATTTTAGCGAGGATTATTTGGGAAAGAATTGTATTAATTATTTCATTGGTGTACAGAGCATTTTTATTCGACTTAGATAGTTGTATTTTATTATTCGAGAGACGTTGTATTTTATTTGAAGATTGAGATTAGTGGATTTATATTATTATGGGTTTTTAGATGCTCTATACCTTGTTATTGTGGATTTGGATTTATTTTATCGCATTAGCGCTCCGTTCGCCCTCCACGGGCGGGCGGGGTGTTACAAATGGTATCAGAGCTTAGGTATACGGCAACCCTCTGGGCTTGGATTTTGGGTTCATTGCGTGGTTAGCAATTTTTGGAGATAGCAAATTTTAGGTGATATTCGTGTTAGGCATCTAGATTAGATGTGAGGAAATTATTTTTGGAGACGAGATTATTTTGGAGATTGTTGGCCTGATTTTGAGAGTTAGGCATTCGGCGAATTTTGATGGCGAAATTCCATTGTTAGTGGGGAAGTGTAACAACCCGCGTAATTTTGGACTCTTTTAATTATTTTTTTGGAAAATGAAGGAAAATAAAGTTTTTGATAAAATTATTTTTATTGCTCAAATATGTTGAATATTATTTTTAAAGACGAGAATTTCAAACGGTTTCAAAAACGGAGTTAAAACGGATTTTTAAATGATTTTTAAATGTTTTTAACTCTTGGAATTCTTAGTCGGCGAAATGTCAAAATTCCTGAAGGATCGTGAACAACAAGTAATTTTCAAGAGTTGTTTTGGCTTCCAACTCTTCATTTCGTTGCCTTATTTAAAGGAGTCTTTTGACTTCCAACTCTTCATTTCTTTGCATTATAAAAGAAGTCGTGGGCAACCTTTTAACCTACTTTTGGCACAATTTTTTGGCAGCAAATATATTTTATATTCCTCTTCTTTTTATATATACTTTGGCCCTTGAGATTTGTGAGTTCTAACCTTAGATTAGAGGTGTTCTTAGGGCTATTTTGTTGGAGATTCTTGGAGGAGCTTTTGTAGATCTTTTGTGTTGATATTGAGGATGTGATCGTTGGTTTCTCATCATGGTTTGAGGTATGGGGTTTTACACAATATGCTCCTTAAATCTTGCGAGTGTCATTCTCTTTGAATTCTTGTTAATTGAACTCATATTTGAATTGTTAAATTCATTGAAATCTGGAAAATAATTGTTGAAATTATTTTGATTCATGTGGTATCACTATATTGTTGTTGAGCACGTTGTCATGAGATTTTAATACGGCACGGATGTTGAGTACCCGCCAAAATACCTATTCCCGGCTATGGCTTGATAAAGCATATGTGAATGCGGTGAGGCCTGGTTACCCATTAATGTATTGTTGAGAAATTTATTGATAAAATGCTTTGAGATTTGCATTTGATTTGAATATTCATACTCGTGTTGTTACGCCTTATTGCTTATTTATTTGTTGAGCATCTTTCTTGCCGTATTGTGTACTTCCCCATATTTTCTTTTAGTTGGCAGGTTAGCGCGAATTTTGGGGCGCTATGGTGATTGATTTTAGCGAGGATTATTTGGGAAAGAATTGTATTAATTATTTCATTGGTGTACAGAGCATTTTTATTCGACTTAGATAGTTGTATTTTATTATTCGAGAGACGTTGTATTTTATTTGAAGATTGAGATTAGTGGATTTATATTATTATGGGTTTTTAGATGCTCTATACCTTGTTATTGTGGATTTGGATTTATTTTATCGCATTAGCGCTCCGTTCGCCCTCCACGGGCGGGCGGGGTGTTACAAATGGTATCAGAGCTTAGGTATACGGCAACCCTCTGGGCTTGGATTTTGGGTTCATTGCGTGGTTAGCAATTTTTGGAGATAGCAAATTTTAGGTGATATTCGTGTTAGGCATCTAGATTAGATGTGAGGAAATTATTTTTGGAGACGAGATTATTTTGGAGATTGTTGGCCTGATTTTGAGAGTTAGGCATTCGGCGAATTTTGATGGCGAAATTCCATTGTTAGTGGGGAAGTGTAACAACCCGCGTAATTTTGGACTATTTTAATTATTTTTTTGGAAAATGAAGGAAAATAAAGTTTTTGATAAAATTATTTTTATTGCTCAAATATGTTGAATATTATTTTTAAAGACGAGAATTTCAAACGGTTTCAAAAACGGAGTTAAAACGGATTTTTAAATGATTTTTAAATGTTTTTAACTCTTGGAATTCTTAGTCGGCGAAATGTCAAAATTCCTGAAGGATCGTGAACAACAAGTAATTTTCAAGAGTTGTTTTGGCTTCCAACTCTTCATTTCGTTGCCTTATTTAAAGGAGTCTTTTGACTTCCAACTCTTCATTTCTTTGCATTATAAAAGAAGTCGTGGGCAACCTTTTAACCTACTTTTGGCACAATTTTTTGGCAGCAAATATATTTTATATTCCTCTTCTTTTTATATATACTTTGGCCCTTGAGATTTGTGAGTTCTAACCTTAGATTAGAGGTGTTCTTAGGGCTATTTTGTTGGAGATTCTTGGAGGAGCTTTTGTAGATCTTTTGTGTTGATATTGAGGATGTGATCGTTGGTTTCTCATCATGGTTTGAGGTATGGGGTTTTACACAATATGCTCCTTAAATCTTGCGAGTGTCATTCTCTTTGAATTCTTGTTAATTGAACTCATATTTGAATTGTTAAATTCATTGAAATCTGGAAAATAATTGTTGAAATTATTTTGATTCATGTGGTATCACTATATTGTTGTTGAGCACGTTGTCATGAGATTTTAATACGGCACGGATGTTGAGTACCCGCCAAAATACCTATTCCCGGCTATGGCTTGATAAAGCATATGCGAATGGGGTGAGACCTGGTTACCCATTAATGTGTTGTTGAGAAATTTATTGATAAAATGCTTTGAGATTTGCATTTGATTTGAATATTCATACTCGTGTTGTTACGCCTTATTGCTTATTTATTTGTTGACCATCTTTCTTGCCGTATTGTGTACTTCCCCATATTTTCTTTTAGTTGGCAGGTTAGCGCGAATTTTGGGGCGCTATGGTGATTGATTTTAGCGAGGATTATTTGGGAAAGAATTGTATTAATTATTTCATTGATGTACAGAGCATTTTTATTCGACTTAGATAGTTGTATTTTATTATTCGAGAGACGTTGTATTTTATTTGAAGATTGAGATTAGTGGATTTATATTATTATGGGTTTTTAGATGCTCTATACCTTGTTATTGTGGATTTGGATTTATTTTATCGCATTAGCGCTCCGTTCGCCCTCCACGGGCGGGCGGGGTGTTACAAATGGTATCAGAGCTTAGGTATACGGCAACCCTCTGGGCTTGGGTTTTGGGTTCATTGCGTGGTTAGCAATTTTTGGAGATAGCAAATTTTAGGTGATATTCGTGTTAGGCATCTAGATTAGATGTGAGGAAATTATTTTTGGAGACGAGATTATTTTGGAGATTGTTGGCCTGATTTTGAAAGTTAGTCATTCGGCGAATTTTGATGGCGAAATTCCATTGTTAGTGGGGAAGTGTAACAACCCGCGTAATTTTGGACTATTTTAATTATTTTTTTGGAAAATGAAGGAAAATAAAGTTTTTGATAAAATTATTTTTATTGCTCAAATATGTTGAATATTATTTTTAAAGACGAGAATTTCAAACGGTTTCAAAAACGGAGTTAAAACGGATTTTTAAATGATTTTTAAATGTTTTTAACTCTTGGAATTCTTAGTCGGCGAAATGTCAAAATTCCTGAAGGATCGTGAACAACAAGTAATTTTCAAGAGTTGTTTTGGCTTCCAACTCTTCATTTCGTTGCCTTATTTAAAGGAGTCTTTTGACTTCCAACTCTTCATTTCTTTGCATTATAAAAGAAGTCGTGGGCAACCTTTTAACCTACTTTTGGCACAATTTTTTGACAGCAAATATATTGTATATTCCTCTTCTTTTTATATATACTTTGGCCCTTGAGATTTGTGAGTTCTAACCTTAGATTAGAGGTGTTCTTAGGGCTATTTTGTTAAAGATTCTTGGAGGAGCTTTTGTAGATCTTTTGTGTTGATATTGAGGATGTGATCGTTGGTTTCTCATCATGGTTTGAGGTATGGGGTTTTACACAATATGCTCCTTAAATCTTGCGAGTGTCATTCTCTTTGAATTCTTGTTAATTGAACTCATATTTGAATTGTTAAATTCATTGAAATCTGGAAAATAATTGTTGAAATTATTTTGATTCATGTGGTATCACTATATTGTTGTTGAGCACGTTGTCATGAGATTTTAATATGGCACGGATGTTGAGTACCCGCCAAAATACCTATTCCCGGCTATGGCTTGATAAAGCATATGCGAATGGGGTGAGGCCTGGTTACCCATTAATCTGTTGTTGAGAAATTTATTGATAAAATGCTTTGAGATTTGCATTTGATTTGAATATTCATACTCGTGTTGTTACGCCTTATTGCTTATTTATTTGTTGAGCATCTTTCTTGCCGTATTGTGTACTTCCCCATATTTTCTTTTAGTTGGCAGGTTAGCGCGAATTTTGGGGCGCTATGGTGATTGATTTTAGCGAGGATTATTTGGGAAAGAATTGTATTAATTATTTCATTGGTGTACAGAGCATTTTTATTCGACTTAGATAGTTGTATTTTATTATTCGAGAGACGTTGTATTTTATTTGAAGATTGAGATTAGTGGATTTATATTATTATGGGTTTTTAGATGCTCTATACCTTGTTATTGTGGATTTGGATTTATTTTATCGCATTAGCGCTCCGTTCGCCCTCCACGGGCGGGCGGGGTGTTACAAATGGTATCAGAGCTTAGGTATACGGCAACCCTCTGGGCTTGGGTTTTGGGTTCATTGCGTGGTTAGCAATTTTTGGAGATAGCAAATTTTAGGTGATATTCGTGTTAGGCATCTAGATTAGATGTGAGGAAATTATTTTTGGAGACGAGATTATTTTAGAGATTGTTGGCCTAATTTTGGAAGTTAGGCATTCGGCGAATTTTGAGGGCGAAATTCCATTGTTAGTGGGGAAGTGTAACAACCCGCGTAATTTTGGGCTATTTTAATTAATTTTTTGGAAAATGAAGGAAAATAAAGTTTTTGATAAAATTATTTTTATTGCTCAAATATGTTGAATATTATTTTTAAAGGCGAGAATTTCAAACGGTTTCAAAAACGGAGTTAAAACGGATTTTTAAATGTTTTTAACTCTTGGAATTCTTAGTCGGCGAACTGTCAAAATTCCTGAAGGATCGTGAACAAGAAGTAGCTTTCAAGAGTTGTTTTGGCTTCCGACTCTTCATTTCTTTGCCTTATTTAAAGGAGTCTTTTGACTTCCAACTCTTCATTTCTTTGCATTATAAAAAGAAGTCGTGGGCAACCTTTTAACCTACTTTTGGCACAATTTTTTGGCAGCAAATATATTTTATATTCCTCTTCTTTTTATATATACTTTGGCCCTTGAGATTTGTGAGTTCCAACCTTAGATTAAAGGTGTTCTTAGGGCTATTTTGTTGGAGATTCTTGGAGGAGCTTTTGTAGATCTTTTGTGTTGATAATGAGGATGTGATCGTTGGTTTCTCATCATGGTTTGAGGTATGGAGTTTTACACAATATGCTCCTTAAATCTCGCGAGTGTCATTCTCTTTGAATTCTTGTTAATTGAACTCATATTTGAATTGTTAAATTCATTGAAATCTGGAAAATAATTATTGAAATTATTTTGATTCATGTGGTATCACTATATTGTTGTTGAGCACATTGTCATGAGATTTTAATATGGCACGGATGTTGAGTACCCGCCAAAATACCTATTCTCGACTATGGCTTGATAAAGCCTATGCGAATGGGGTGAGGCCTGGTTACCCATTAATGTATTGTTGAGAAATTTATTGATAAAATGCTTTGAGATTTGCATTTGATTTGAATATTCATACTCGTGTTGTTACGCCTTATTGCTAATTTATTTGTTGAGCATCTTTCTTGTCGTATTGTGTACTTTCCAATATTTTCTTTTAGTTGGCAGGTTAACGCGAATTTTGGGGCGCTATGGTGATTGATTTTAGCGAGGATTGTTTGGGAAAGAATTGTATTAATTATTTCATTGGTGTATAGAGCATTTTTATTCGAGTTAGATAGTTGTATTTTATTATTCGAGAGACGTTGTATTTTATTTGAAGATTGAGATTAGTGGATTTATATTATTATGGGTTTTTAGATGCTCTATACCTTGTTATTGTGGATTTGGATTTTTTATCGCATTAGCGCTCCGTTCGCTCTCCCCGGGCGGGCGGGGTGTTACAAATATGATTAATTATAAAAGTATGATTGCCCCTCATTGTAAATTAATAAATTAATAATTGTATACTTTAATTGTTAGTTTAATTGATGGAAATGATTAATTGAGTCGATGAATTAGAAGGATTACGAGATACACATTTGTTGTTGACATTGATGTTGGGTTGGTTCGTTTTAAAAGTGGCATGACCACTGGATTATTGTCCATATGGGGTGAGATTTTTCAACTTTTTTTGAAAATTACTTTGTATATCGAACAATATATATATAGTATGATAATTAAATGAAACATACTTGAAATTACATATGTGTGTGTGTGTGTGTGTGTGTGTGTGTGTGTGTGTGTGTGTGTATGTGCGTGTGTCTGGTGGGTGGGCGGTGGAGAGGGGGGTGGGGGAAGAGGGTGGGGTAGGGTGGTGTAATACCCCGTATTTTTGTGATATTTATTTATGGGATTAATTGAATTAAATGGGTATTAATTGAGAATTAATCCGGATAAAATACTAACGAGATGTGAGTTGGTATTTGTTTATAATGGGTATTATTTGATTATAATGAATATTGAATATATTGAATTTGTCGTGAGATAGAAATACGGCAATTTGGAAAATTTTGTTGGGACGCGTGTGACAGTCGCGTCAGGAATGTAATTATTTTTTTAATTAAAAAGTGAATTTTATTTATATCAACCGTATGGTCATTTTGAGTGCGCCAACGAGTCCGGAAGGGTCGAAATAGTCCTAAAACACTAGCCGGGGGTTTAGTTTGGGTTCCGGGGCATTATTGGGCCATACCGGTAACTAAAAAGGGTATTTTGGTAATTTTGGAATTTTGGGATTTATGACTAACGAATTTTAGGAGTTTAAAATAGAAAATTTAATGACCCACTAACCCATTACCAGCAATTAGCTGATTAGAGGGCTACGGGGGTTTCATGAGAAGTTAGGAGAAGTTCCCAAAGAGAGAACCCTAACCCCATCTTCAACCTTCAACCTTGGGAGAAAAGGAGAGAGCAACCTACATCCAAGATTCAACACCAAATTCAGAGAAAGATCAGAGGCAAGTGGATTAATTACGTTATTTGCAACGAATGTTTCTTCCATGCTTAGACATTTATGAAAATTGCATTTTTTTGGGAGATTGATAAAAACCCATTGAATTGGAATTAGAAATTCACATTTTGATAAGGAGACTGCATGTAGAATTGTGTTTGGGTAATTATTATGATAGAAATACATCTTTTATATCACAAAAACGGATTTAATTATGTCTATTGATGACTGTAAATTTCTAGGGTTCATGTTCATGAGATTTGGAGAAAATTGGGGGGATTTGATGATTAGATGTGGTTTAGGATGATTTGACCCCATATAAATGTTGTAATACGATTTAAGTATGTTTAGGAATGTTTAGAAACCTTGAAATACTGTTGGAATGACGTTTAGATGAGATTAGATGTGAAGAAAATTGGGAAAAACGTAGTAGGAGAATTCTAGGCTCGAACTGTCACCTCGTTAGAAGACCTGCCTAGGTCGTTCGAACGAGCTCGTTCGAACGAGCTTCTAACGAGTTGACAGTTTAACTTCTAACGAGTGGGATGTTCATTCGATGACTTTCGTTCGAACGAGATCTCGTTAGATGCCCACTTCGTTCGAACGAACTCTCGTTCGAACGACCTCGTTCGAACGAGACTTCTAACGAGTTGACAGAATAGCCTTTTTGGCCTGATTTGATTTCTAGTGTCCCGTAACCTTATTTAATTGTAGAGATAACCTTCCCTTGTTAACTATTTGGTATAATTGGGAGATTTGGGATATTTTGAGGAGTGAAACATAGAAGTGCGATTTGAACCAAATGATAATTGTGGATTAGGATGCTAGTGACTATAGTCCCTACAGTACCTATTCACGCAGAAGGAGTTGAATATGCGGCAGCGAAAGTGGCTTGAGTTTGTGAAGGATTATCAATTCGATATCCAATATCACCCGGGGAAGGCTAACGTGGTAGCAGACGCGTTGAGCCGTAGGCCAGTAGATGAGGTGTCAGGGGTGTGGAAGGCAATGTGGAAGGAGTTGGGACACCAGGATGCAGTGGCCTGATCGTTCATGTCTGTGATGATTGTTACACCGCAGATTGTCCCGAAGGTGGTAAGGGAACAGGCAAATGACTCGTTCTGTCAGGAGCAGATAGTTCGATTACTAGCAGAGGGAGCCGAGTCCTATACCGTTAGTTCAGACGGGGGATTATGCTTCAATGGGAGACTGGTAGTTCCGGAAGGGGAGGAATTGCGACATGAGGTGATGGACGAGTCGCACGGCTCACGGTTCGCGGTACATCCCGGTGGGGACAAAATGTACCAAGACATGAGACGTCAGTATTGGTGGAGAGGGATGAAGAGAGATATTGTCGTGTTTGTTTCTAAATGCGCCACTTGTCAGCTGGTAAAAGTGGATCATCAGAGATCGGCAGGACTTCTACAGCCATTAGAGGTCCCGATGTGGATGAGGGAGAGCATATCCATGGACTTTATCACGGGGTTGCCTACGTCACAGAGAGGTCACGACTCCATTTGGGTAATTGTGGGCAGGTTGACCAAAGTCGCTCATTTTCTACCCGTAAAGACAGACTACACTACGGGACAGTATGCCCAGCTCTTTATTGCAGAAATAGTGAGACTTCACGGTGTGCCCCTAAATATCGTGTCTGACCGAGACAAGATATTTGTTTCACGGTTTTGAGAGAGTTTTCAGGAGGCCATGGGCACGGAATTGCGGTTGAGTACGACGTATCACCCGTAGGCCAACGGGAAAACCGAGCGTCCAAACCAAATATTGGAGGACATGTAGCGTATGTGCATCATTGATTTTGGGGGTGGATGGGAGCAATATCTTCCACTGTGGAGTTTGCTTACAACAAATCCTACCAGTTCACCATTGGCATGGCTCCATTTGAGGCGTTGTACGGTAGATCTTGTCGTTCCCCAGCATGTTGGTTGGAGGTGGGGGACAACAAACTTCTTGGGCCGGAGGTGATTCAGGATACTTCGGCAAGGATAGAATTAATACGGAGTCACATTCGGGTAGCTCAGGATCGGCAGAAGAGCTATGCTGATGTGAAGAGGTTCTTCAGGGAGTTCCAAGTGGGGGACCAGATTTTACTCAGAGTATCTCCTATGAAGGGGATTATGCGATTTGGGAAGAAAGGGAAGTTGGCACCGAGATATGTGGAGCCATTCCCTATCATCGAACGGATTGGGTCTGTTGCATATATACTTGGGTTACCGGAGCATTTGCACAGGATTCATGATGTGTTTCATATTTCCTCGCTAAGGAAATATCTTAGAGACGATTTGGCTCATTCTCACATTGCTTTGGAGGACATCGATCTCCAGCCTGATAGCTCCTACGAGGAGGGGCCGATTGCTATTTTGGACAGAAGTGAGCGGAAACTGCGGTCAAAGATAGTTCCGTTAGTGCGTGTTCAGTGGCGACATCATAATGTCGAGGAGTCCACATGGGAGCGCGAGGATGAGATGCGCGAACGTTATCCAGAGTTATTTTTACCAGGTATTTTCTAGTTCCGAATTTCAGGACGAAATTCTGTTATTAGGGGGGAAGTATGTAATACCCTGTATTTTTGTGATATTTATTTATGGGATTAATTGAATTAAATGGGTATTAATTGAGAATTAATCCAGATAAAATACTAACGAGATGTGAGTTGGTATTTGTTTATAATGGGTATTATTTGATTATAATGAATATTGAATATATTGAATTTGTCGTGAGATAGAAATACGGCAATTTGGCAAATTTTGTTGGGACGCGTGTGACAGTCGCGTCAGGAATGTAATTATTTTTTTAATTAAAAAGTAAATTTTATTTATATCAACCGTATGGTCATTTTGAGTGTGCCAACGAGTCCGAAAGGGTCGAAATAGTCCGAAAACACTAGCCGGGGGTTTAGTTTGGGTTCCGGGGCATTATTGGGCCATACCGGTAACTAAAAAGGGTATTTTGGTAATTTTGGAATTTTGGGATTTATGACTAACGAATTTTAGGAGTTTAAAATAGAAAATTTAATGACCCACTAACCCATTACCAGCAATTAACTGATTATAGGGCTACGGGGGTTTCATGAGAAGTTAGGAGAAGTTCCCAAAGATAGAACCCTAACCCCATCTTCAACCTTCAACCTTGGGAGAAAAGGAGAGAGCAACCTACATCCAAGATTCAACACCAAATTCAGAGAAAGATCAGAGGCAAGTAGTTTAATTACGTTATTTGCAACAAATGTTTCTTCCATGCTTAGACATTTATGAAAATTGCATTGTTTTGGGAGATTGATAAAAACCCATTGAATTGGTATTAGAAATTCACATTTTGATAAGGAGACTGCATGTAGAATTGTGTTTGGGTAATTATTCTGATAGAAATACATCTTTTATATCACAAAAACGGATTTAATTATGTCTATTGATGACTGTAAATTTCTAGGGTTCATGTTCATGAGATTTGGGGAAAATTGGGGGGATTTGATGATTAGATGTGGTTTAGGATGATTTGACCCCATATAAATGTTGTAATACGATTTAAGTATGTTTAGGAATGTTTAGAAACCTTGAAATACTGTTGGAATGACGTTTAGATGAGATTAGAGGTGAAGAAAATTGGGAAAAACGTAGTAGGAGAATTCTAGGCTCGAACTGTCACCTCGTTCGAAGACCTGCCCAGGTCGTTCGAACGAGCTCGTTCGAACGAGCTTCTAACGAGTTGACAGTTTGACTTCTAATGAGTGGGATGTTCGTTCGATGACTTTCGTTCGAACGAGATCTCGTTAGATGCCCACTTCGTTCGAACAAGACTTCTAACGAGTTGACAGAAAGGCCTTTTTGGCCTGATTTGATTTCTAGTGTCCCGTAACCTTATTTAATGGTAGAGATAACCTTTCCTTGTTAACTATTTGGTATAATTGGGAGATTTGGGATATTTTGAGGAGTGAAACATAGAAGTGCGATTTGAACCAAATGATAATTGTGGATTAGGACGCTAGTGACTATATACGATGTGAGGATTTTTGACGACTTATATATTTGTATTAACCGGGGATATGTGAATGGTGTAACATTATAAATTGGTATGAGAATGAGAAGTATACCACTAATAATTATGGTAATTACTAAGAAGTGTGAATGCTTAGTATATGACTTATGTGTATGACATACCTACCATACTTGCTATCACGGAGGTCGTCGTTCGTGTTGGGCCAACTAATCTTTGTGTGCCTACGGCGGGATTTAGATTGGTACCTTAAGAACATAATACTAGAATGACTTATTTGTGAGTTAATAAGTCAGCTGACTATGGAGCGTAGGTATGTACGTGACCCATGGATATGTTGAATTATGTTCGCCTCCATTTTTGTGTGTTATGCTTATTCTAACAATTCGTGAGAGATTCGGAATTTGTAATCCTTATGTACGTGATGTACCGGGATGAGATAGCAGAGTATGTGCACCGTAGCCTAGACTAGGGGTGCCTATAATGTATATTTATGATGTGAATAATATACAAATAATGTTCAATGAAATACTTAGTAAAATAACGATGTGTATACTTGTACTATTTTAATAGAGATTAAAATGAGAACTCCACATAATAAAAGGTTGTTAATAGGGAAGTTAGGCACATACATGGTACACTTTAATGACATGAATAAACCCTTAAACCTACAAAGTGAAGCCAATTTTTGTATTAGACTAGTTAGTTAGTATCATAACTAGTACGGGCTATGGATGCGTTAGGAGTGCACATTAGTTGAGAGGTAAGGAGCTCATGTGAGTGCACGTCCTAACATGTATTTTGCATTCATTGTTTTAATGTTATTAAAACACTTGCTATTTTAAAATACTCTCCACTTTCGGGCTCTGACCCGTTTGCTTTCAAATCTATTTTTTGTAAAAACCTTTTAGGTGCCCAGCCACAAGGACACCATGCATAGGATTTCCATTCAGGTGACGAGCTGTAGCTGTTGTGGAAGTTACAGGGCCTTGCTAGTAGACGCTTCTTTTGTCTTGACTCCATATTCAGTTTCATCATTTGTAGGGCATGTCGCCCATTTCTATTAGAGACATTTCTTATTTCAGTTATGCAAATCTTTGGCATGTAATTAGTTCAGGATACACTGTTTTATTTATTTCAGTTGTGGGATTGTTGTGAGGAGTTTTCCTCCGGACTTACTATTATTTGTTGGTTACCTTATTGAGACTCTATGGTGTATGGTTATGTTACTCTTTCATTGTTCTTTCAATGCATGTTAATCAGACTTATTTTAAAACTTGACATCTTACATTTTAAATACTAGGTGGTTAGTAATTATTAAAATGTTTTCGACAGTGATTCTATTAACTGAACCAACTTGGCATTTTGTATTAATTTAATAAAGGAGTAGCTACCCGGTATTTAATTAGTCGGGGTGTCACAGGTGGTATCAGAGCATCAGGTTCTAGTGTCCTTTTGGATCTGTGCGGCTTATTATGCTTCCAGCGTTGCTTTCTTTGATATAGAGCCCTAATACTAGGAATGTTGTGTTTATCTCTACATTGGAAAATTCGTGCTTCTGCGATTGTTTATACGAATGATGAACTCATCCAAATTACTTAAATTTTTAGATGGATCGTCAAGAAGAACTAGCTAAAACGGTTGGGGGAGTCAACGAGCAAGATCGACTCACACCTCAGGTATCCCCAGAGAGAATATCAACCTCCGAGTTAGCAGGTATCGTGGCACAAGCAGTTACCACTGCAGTCTTACAGTACCAAGAACGCAGCATACAACTTAAAGGAGGCAAAAGACCTAGAGAGGTTAGCCAAATACATGTGACTAAAGCTGACAAATGTGCGAAGACCCCGATATTGCGACGACAAAATACCCAAGACCGAGTCAGTTCTAGTCAACAACGTGGTAAAATGAAGCAGTTTCGAAAGAGGAATAAAGTCCCAAGTCAGCAAGGCCGACACCGACATCAGCAGGGTCAGAGGGGGAGTAACTTCAGAGGCCGATGTTTTGTGTGTGGCACGCATGGCCATAAACGCCAGGATTGCCCAGAGGGTGTTAGGGCCCCACAGCAGCAGGGTGCCCGTAATGATCCACAGGGGCCACTTTTTACAGTCGCTCTCCCAGCACTAGCTCAGGTACCATCCCTACCAACCTTTTCAGTAGCTCCAGTGAAGCAGGGGCAGTTACAGTACAATCATATCTATAATGTCCGCCAGGCAGCCGCCCTACAGGCACCACCCGCAATTTGGGGTATGTTTTCCTATCCATGAGACTTTGGGTCGAATTTTGTTTGTTACTGGGACAACGCATTGTTTTATAGCTACATATTATGCGAAGACCTTAGGGTTATTAACCACAGTATTGAGCACTGTAACGTAGGTAGACTCACCACTGGGGAATGGTTCATTTTTCTTTATATGCCGGGGAGTGGGGATAGAGATTGGTAGTTTGGTATTACCTGCAGACATGTTAGTCTTAGATATGCATGAGCATGATGTTATTATTGGTATGGATTGGCCCGCAGCTTATAGAGCCATGATTGATTGCTTCGGTGGGAGCATTGTTTTTGCCATTCCGAGACAAGGGATATTTGTAGTGGCTATGCCTCGCCCAGAGGGAAGTTCGACCGCTCATTTGTATAGAGGAGGAGACCTCTAAGGAAGTGGTGATACCACTTGATTCGATTCTGATTGTTCGAGAGTTTGCCGATGTATTTTAGGATATACATGGACTACCTCCGAGTAGAGAGTTAGATTTTGTGATCGATTTGACGCCGGGCACTCGGCCTATTGCCCGCGCACCTTACCGTATGGCTCTAGCTGAGATGAGAGAGTTACGGGATCAGATTGAGCAGTTATTGGGTCAGGGGTTCATCAGGAGGAGTAATTCACCGTGGGGTGCCCCTGTGTTGTTCGTAAGGAAGAGGGATGGATCGTTGAGGTTGTGTGTGGATTACCGGGAGTTGAATAAGGTCACGATACGGAATAAGTATCCGTTGCCCCGAATCGATGACTTATTCGACCAGCTGAGAGGAGCTTCTTTCTTCTCAAAGATTGATTTGCGATCGGTATACCATTAGTTGCGTATTAGGGAGGAGGACATCTCGAAGACTGCTTTCTTAACGAGATATGGTTCCTACGAGTTTTGGGTTATGCCTTTTGGTTTGACCAATGCTCCAGCCGTGTTTATGAATTTGATGAATAGGGTGTTCAGAGAGTTCCTAGATCAGTTTGTCATTGTCTTCATTGATGATATTCTGGTTTACTCCCAGACAGAGGAGGAGCACGCCGAGCATTTGAGGCAGGTTTTGCAGACGCTACGTCAGAACGAGCTGTATGCAAAGTATGAGAAGTGTGGGTTTTGGCTGAAGGAGGTTCAGTTTTTGGGGCATATTATTTCGGACCGGGGGATATCTGTTGATCCGGGGAAGGTATCCGCGGTGAGGGAATGGGGACAGCCCATGACACCGACTGAGATCCGTAGTTTCTTGGGCCTAGCAGGATACTATAGGAGGTTCATTCGGGGTTTCTCAAAGATAGCGGGTCCTTTGACACATCTGACTGGTAAGGGTGTGCCATTCATCTGGAGTGATGTCTGTCAGTTGGCATTCGATGAGTTGAAGGACAAGTTGACCTCATCACCTGTGTTAGCATTGCCGAGACCGGGAGTTGAGTATCTAGTTTACACCGATGCGTCCTTACAAGGACTTGGAGGTGTATTGCAGCAGGAGAGTCAGGCCATAGCTTATGCTTCTCGTAAGCTTAAGCCTCACGAGAAGAATTACCCCACTCATGATTTGGAGTTAGCGGCAGTGGTATTTGCCCTTCAGATTTGGAGACATTACCTTTTGGGGGAGAAGTTTCGATTGTTCACGGACCACAAGTCCCTACAGTACCTATTCATGCAGAAGGAGTTGAATATGCGGCAACGAAGGTGGCTTGAGTTTGTGAAGGATTATCAGTTCGATATCCAATATCACCCGGGGAAGGCTAACGTGGTAGTAGACGCGTTGAGCCGTAGGCCAGTAGATGAGGTGGCAGGGGTGTGGAAGGCAAAGTGGAAGGAGTTGGGACACCAGGATGCAGTGGCCCGATCATTCATGTCTGTGATGACTGTTACACCGCAGATTGTCGCGAAGGTGGTAAGGGCACAGGCAAATGACTCGTTCTGTCAGGAGCAGATAGTTCGATTACTAGCAGAGGGAGTCGAGTCCTATACCGTTAGTTCAGACGGGGGATTACGCTTCAATGGGAGACTGGTAGTTCCGGAAGGGGAGGAATTAAGACACGAGGTGATGGCCGAGTCGCACGGCTCACGGTTCGCGGTACATCCCGGTGGGGACAAAATGTACCAAGACATGAGACATTAGTATTGGTGGAGCGGGATGAAGAGAGATATTGCCGTGTTTGTTTCTAAATGCGCCACTCGTCAGCTGGTAAAAGTGGATCATCAGAGATCGATAGGACTTCTACAGCTATTAGAGGTCCTGATGTGGATGTGGGAGAGCATATCCATGGACTTTATCACGGGGTTGCCTACGTCACAGAGAGGTCACGACTCCATTTGGGTAATTATGGACAGGTTGACCAAAGTCGCTCATTTTCTACCCGTAAAGACAGACTACACTACGGGACAGTATGCCCAGCTCTTTATTGCAGAAATAGTGAGACTTCACGGTGTGCCCCTAAATATCGTGTCTGATCGAGACAAGATATTTGTTTCACAGTTTTGGGAGAGTTTCAGGAGGCCATGGGCACGGAATTGCGGTTGAGTACGGCGTATCACCCGCAGACCAACGGGCAAACCGAGCGTACAAACCAGATGTTGGAGGACATGTTACGTATGTGCATCATTGATTTTGGGGGTGGATGGGAGCAGTATCTTCCACTAGTGGAGTTTGCTTACAACAACTCCTACCAGTTCACCATTGGCATGGCTCCATTTGAGGCATTGTACGGTAGACCTTGTCGTTCCTCAGCATGTTGGTTGGAGGTGGGGGACAACAAACTACTTGGGCCGGAGGTGATTCAGGATACTTCGGCAAGGATAGAATTAATACCGAGTCGCATTCGGGTAGCTCAGGATCAGCAGAAGAGCTATGCTGATGCGAAGAGGTTCTTCAGGGAGTTCCAAGTGGGGGACCAGATTTTACTCAGAGTATCTCCTATGAAGGGGATTATGCGATTTGGGAAGAAAGGGAAGTTGGCACCGAGATATGTGGAGCCATTCCCTATCATCGAACGGATTGGGTCTGTTGCATATATACTTGGGTTACCGGAGCATTTGCACAGGATTCATGATGTGTTTCATATTTCCTCGCTAAGGAAATATCTTTGAGATGATTTGGATCATTCTCACATTGCTTTGGAGGACATCGATCTCCATCCTGATAGCTCCTACGAGGAGGGGCCGATTGCTATTTTGGACAGAAGTGAGCGGAAACTGCGGTCAAAGATAGTTCCATTAGTGCGTGTTCAGTGGCGACATCATAATGTCGAGGAGTCCACGTGGGAGTGCGAGGATGAGATGCGCGAATGTTATCCAGACTTATTTTTACCAGGTATTTTCTAGTTCTGAATTTCGGGACGAAATTCTGTTATTAGGGGGGAAGTATGTAATACCCCGTATTTTCGTGATATTTATTTATGGGATTAATTGAATTAAATGGGTATTAATTGAGAATTAATTCGGATAAAATACTAATGAGATGTGAGTTGGTATTTGGTTATAATGGGTATTATTTGATTATAATGAATATTGAATATATTGAATTTGTCGTGAGATAGAAATACGGCAATTTGGAAAATTTTGTTGGGACGCGTGTGACAGTCGCGTCAGGAATGTAATTATTTTTTTAATTAAAAAGTGAATTTTATTTATATCAAACGTATGGTCATTTTGAGTGCGCCAACGAGTCCGGAAGGGTCGAAATAGTCTGAAAACACTAGCCGGGGGTTTAGTTTGGGTTCCGGGGCATTATTGGGCCATCCGGTAACTAAAAAGGGTATTTTGGTAATTTTGGAATTTTGGGATTTATAACTAACGAATTTTAGGAGTTTAAAATAGAAAATTTAATGACCCACTAACCCATTACCATCAATTAACTGATTAGAGGGCTACGGGGGTTTCATGAGAAGTTAGGAGAAGTTCCCAAAGAGAGAACCCTAACCCCATCTTCAACCTTCAACCTTGGGAGAAAAGGAGAGAGCAACCTACATCCAAGATTCAACACCAAATTCAGAGAAAGATCAGAGGCAAGTGGTTTAATTACGTTATTTGCAACAAATGTTTCTTCCATGCTTAGACATTTATGAAAATTGCATTGTTTTGGGAGATTGATAAAAACCCATTGAATTGGAATTAGAAATTCACATTTTGATAAGGAGACTGCGTGTAGAATTGTGTTTGGGTAATTATTCTGATAGAAATACATCTTTTATATCACAAAAACGGATTTAATTATGTCTATTGATGACTGTAAATTTCTAGGGTTCATGTTCATGAGATTTGGGGAAAATTGGGGGGATTTGATGATTAGATGTGGTTTAGGATGATTTGACCCCATATAAATGTTGTAATACTATTTAAGTATGTTTAGGAATGTTTAGAAACCTTGAAATACTGTTGGAATGACGTTTATATGAGATTAGAGGTGAAGAAAATTGGAAAAAACGTAGTAGGAGAATTCTGGGCTCTAACTTTCACCTCGTTAGAAGACCTGCCCAGGTCGTTCGAACGAGCTCCTTCGAACGAGCTTCTAACGAGTTGACAGTTTGACTTCTAACGAGTGGGATGTTCGTTCGATGACTTTCGTTCGAACGAGATCTCGTTAGATGCCCACTTCGTTCGAACGAACTCTCGTTCGAACGACCTCGTTCGAACGAGACTTCTAACGAGTTGACAGAATAGCCTTTTTGGCCTGATTTGATTTCTAGTGTCCCGTAACCTTATTTAATTGTAGAGATAACCTTCCCTTGTTAACTATTTGGTATAATTGGGAGATTCGGAATATTTTGAGGAGTGAAACATAGAAGTGCGATTTGAACCAAATGATAATTGTGGATTAGGACGCTAGTGACTATATACGATGTGAGGATTTTTGATGACTTATATATTTGTATTTACCGGGGATATGTGAATGGTGTAACATTATAAATTGGTATGAGAATGAGAAGTATACCACTAATAATTATGGTAATTATTAAGAAGTGTGAATGCTTAGTATATGACTTATGTGTATGACATACCTACCATACTTGCTATCACGGAGGTTGTCGTTCGTGTTGGGCCAACTAATCTTTGTGTGCCTATGGGGGGATTTAGATTGGTACCTTAAGAACATAATACTAGAATGAATTATTTGTGAGTTAATAAGTCAGCTGACTATGGAGCGTAGGTATGTACGTGACCCATGGATATGTTGAATTATGTTCGCCTCCATTTTTGTGTGTTATGCTTATTCTAACAATTCGTGAGAGATTCGGAATTTGTAATCCTTATGTACGTGATGTACCGAGATGAGATAGCAGAGTATGTGCACCGTAGCCTAGACTAGGGGTGCCTATAATGTATATTTATGATGTGAATAATATACAAATAATGTTCAATGAAATACTTAGTAAAGTAACGATGTGTATACTTGTACATTTTAATAGAGATTAAAATGAGAACTCCACATAATAAAAGGTTGTTAATAGGGAAGTTAGGCACATACATGGTATACTTTAATGACATGAATAAACCCTTAAACCTACAAAGTGAAGCCAGGTTTTGTATTAGACTAGTTAGTTAGTAGCATAACTAGTACGTGCTATGGATGCGTTAGGAGTGCATATTAGTTGAGAGGTGAGGAGCTCATGTGAGTGCACGTCCTAACATGTATTTTGCATTCATTGTTTTAATGTTATTAAAACACTTGCTATTTTAAAATATTCTCCACTTTCGGGCTCTGACCCGTTTGCTTTCAAATCTATTTTTTTGTAAAAATCTTTTAGGTGCCCAGCCACAAGGACACCATGCATAGGATTTCCATTCAGGTGACGAGCTGTAGCTGTTGTGGAAGTTACAGGGCCTTGCTAGTAGACGCTTCTTTTGTCTTGACTCCATATTCAGTTTCATCATTTGTAGGGCATGTCGCCCATTTCTATTAGAGACATTTCTTATTTCAGTTATGTTTATCTTTGTCATGTAATTAATTCAGGATACACTGTTTTATTTTTTTCAGTTGTGGGATTGTTGTGAGGAGTTTTCCTCCGTACTTACTATTATTTGTTGGTTACCTTATTGAGACTCTATGGTGTATGGTTATGTTACTCTTTCATTGTTCTTTCAATGCATGTTAATCAGACTTATTTTAAAATTTGACATCTTACATTTTAAATACTAGGTGGTTAGTAATTATTAAAATGTTTTCGACAGTGATGCAATTAACTGAACCAACTTGGCATTTTGTATTAATTTAATAAAGGAGTAGCTACCCGGTATTTAATTAGTCGGGGTGTCACAGGTGGGGGGCTCTTGTGTGTGTGTGTGTGTGTGTGTGTGTGTGGTGGGGGAAGGGGGTGGGGCATGGTGGGGGGGGGGAGGGAAGGGGGCGGGGCAGGGTTGGGGGGGAGGGGGAAGGGATGGGGGGGGGGGGGTAGGGGGGCTGCATGTGTGTGTGTTTGTGAATGTGCACGTGTGTGTGTGTTTATGCATATATGTGAGTGAATGTGCACGTGTGTATGTATGGTGTTTGACAGTAACAATTCATTTTTATTCGTAGTAATTGTACATATTTGCCTGTCTTCTTTTAATTCATTTTGATATGTACTAATAACATTTTTATAGCAAATGTCTCGTTCAAGTATTAAGGCGAGGGTGATGGTGATTGTTATGATGATGTCGTATGGGCTCGGTGGTAGCGGAGGCGACGAGGGTTCCTCGGCCCCTAGGCTCCCCAAATATGGCAAATTGGGGATGGCCATCGAGAACAAGTCGGGACGATTAGCGAGATCCCTCGAGCTGGTAAAGACGATCATCGATCTGGGGTGCATTAGTTGGAAGGAGGTGCCAGATGAGCTCAAGTTAGCTGTTTGGGTGGCACTACAGGTAATGTATTTATATTTATATTTATATTTATATTCATATGAATATTTGAATTTCGATTTCAATTTCATTTTATATTTATTTGCAACTAACATTGTATTTGTTGGACAGGAACAATTCAACCTGGATCCAAAGCTACGCGATTCCGTCTTGGAGTAGTTGAGGGAGCAACACAAGACGTGGAAGAAAAATATGCGGACCCGGTACTTTGGGGAGACACGAGAGTCCATTATCCAAAGGCGTGAATCCGTCCCGCCCAAGGAGCCGATCTCATTGACACAATGGCAAAATTTCGTTGACAATGAGATCGGGCACCGAAAATTGGCATCCCGCCAATCAGGGATGGAAAATCGGGCGAAAAAGACGAACCGTGCACTACTCCGACCGGACGTCTTACGCCGAGGTGGAGCATAGGATGATGGTAAGATTTAATTTTTCTATAATAACAGAAATATATTATTCTGCATTATTTTACTTTGCAGGGCCAATACTAATTTTACTTTATGTTATTTCAGGGGACAGGGAGTGGCCCTGGGGGTAGGCCACATAAGCTCGATACTTATGTGGCTCTTCGGACGAAGAAGGGGAAGGACATGGAGATTCCCCCGAGCGTCGCGGCCACGATTGTAAGTAATCCGACAATTTACTTTTTGTTAATTACGTTATAATTTTTTAATTTACTTATTTTACTAATCATGTGCTTTTTGTCATTTCAGGCAAAGCTTAAGGAAGTGCATGAGTCGCAGTCTGATGCCGTACATGGAACTTTGCCATAGACGCACTCAGCCAAGTGCTTGGCTCTTATCGCAAGGGGAGGATAAGGGGGGTGAGCTCGCTGGTGGCCAAATCTAGGATCATCGGATTGGAGACGAGCGACACCGGGTTGGCTCGAACGGTGGACTCGCATGACGTGAAGCTGTCCCGTTTGGAAGCGACGGTCCAAGATATGTTCTCATTCATGAAGCGTTCGTTGGGCCACGGAAAACGCAAGGGGAAAGGGAAGGAGAAGGTGGGGGGGGGGAGGAGGTGCGGGTGGACGAGGTCCAGGATGACGATGATGTGGACCTCACTGCTTCATCGCCGACACGTGCGGACTTTGATGAATTACTTCCCTATTTGGCTTCCTTAGACCGATCGATGTCGACACTTGGTTGGCCGAGCATGTTTATACTGCACATATTTGATGGCGAGCAGATAGGGCGGGGGTTGAGGGACCCGGATATCGTCCAGGGCGGACTAATTTATGGACGTGAGATTCAAGACATCGTGTCCAAGGTGCTCGTCATGCATGTGATACCCGGGAAGGAGAACTCCCCATTGTGGTTGCGCGAACAATGCGGCACGATGTATATCAGTGGGTGTGTCAATTCGTATAACGTGTGGCCTTCTCACCTCCTCGGATTTAACCTTACCCAAGACATGTAGTGATATTCTTTGAATTGAATTGTATTGTTTTTAAGTTAGTACATTTGAATTGTTTTTAAGTTGGTACATTTGAATTATATCGTGATGCATAATGTTTTTATTTTGAATGTATATTTTCATTATCTCTAGTTTATTTGGATATATGGTGTTTGAACAGGTACAACGTTGCTATAACAAGTACAAATATACTGTTGGGCAGTGGCAGTAGCCATACTGCCCAACAGATTTTTTTTCAATTCTGCCGAGACTTGTCACGGTTATTGACCGTGACAAGTCCTTGACAAATAAAGTTGCCACGGACTTGTCATGGTCAATGACCGTGACAATTTTTTATAAACTGTCACGAGTTTGTCACGGTCCTTAACCGTGACAAAAATTGACATGGTCAGGGACCGTGACATGATCGTGACAATTCTAATGTGCTTGTCACGGTCCATGACCGTGATAAAAAAAGTTGTCTCGCCCAGAATTGTCACGGTCATTGACCTTGACAAGTTGAACTTGTCAAGGTCAATGACCGTGACAATTCGACAGATTTGGTGTAGTGGTGGTCCTATCCCATTCAAGATCGCATTTTTCTATAATATACTTATTAGCTCATGCACATTGTTATGATTTGAGAAAAATTCGACAGAATATCCCCGTAGTTCTCAGAGTACACGACGTATATTAGCAAGTGTGAGTGTTATTTCAATTGCTCGATTGAAATGACAGTCACACTTGTCAATCTAGTATGTACCTGGAGAACATTAGGATACGACTGCAGAACTTCCTCCAAAAGTAACAACTTTAAGCCACTAAGAATATTATACAGAAATTACGCAGTCCCAAATTGTCCAAACGGGACAATTCGAGAGATATCATTACAGGGGTAATGACTCTCGAACGGGTCTAAGGGCTATTGAATGCGTACGCTTAAGAACTAGAAGTCTAGTATCTATGCGCACTATATGTAATTTCAAGTATGTTTCATTTAATTATCATACTATATATATATTGTTCGATATACAAAGTCATTTTCAAAAAAAGTTGAAAAATCCCACCCCCATATGGACAATAATCCAGAGATCAAGCCAATTTTAAAATTAACCAACTCAACATCGATCCACTGTATTCCAATAGCAATGTCAACAGCAAATGTGTATCCCGTACTCCTTCTAATTCATCTACTCAATTAATTACTTTCATCAATTAAACTAACAATTAAAGTATAAAACTATTAATTTACTGATTTATAATGAGGGGCAATCCTACTTTCATAATTAATCATATATTAATTTAATAATTTACAATGAGGGGCAATCATATATTCATTTACTAAAAAAATAATAATCAATCAATTCGTTTACAAGGGACACTACGCACAAACACGCACACTACACACACATATACACACACGCACATACACACACACATACGCAGCCCCCTACCCCTACCCCCCACCCACCCACCCACCCACCCATCCCTGCTCCCTTCCCCCCACCTTGCCCCACCCCCTTCCCCCACCACACACACACACAAACATCTCCCCCCCACACACACCCTGCCCCACCCCCTTCCCCCATCACCCACCCATCCCTGCCCCCTCCCCCCCACCCTGCCCCACCCCCTTCCCCCACCACACACACACACAAACAGCTCCACCCCCTCCCCACTCCCCACCAAACACACACACACACACACACACACACACACACACACACATATATATTTATATATATATATATATATATATATATATAAATGGAAGAGAGAGAAAGAGAGAAACTACCCTGAAAGTAGAGAGAGAGAGAGAGAGGAGGGAAGAAATCGATGGGGGAAAAAAGGAGGGGAAAGGGTTTTTGTTAGGAAATTTATCACGAACGTGTCACGGTCCTTGACCGTGACAGTATTATAAGAATTGTCACGGTCATTGTCCGTGACAAGTACAGTTTTCATGCCCTTGTCACGATCAATGACCGTGACAAGTCTTTGTCACGGACTTGTCAACCGTGACAAAAAATGCGTATTTTTTTGTCACGGTCAAGGCTAGCCGTTGGAAAGGTGCCAATTTACCAATTTTGGTGTAGTGAAAAAGACGAGCTTCAGATCTCGTTCGAACGACATGTCAAGTCAATCTAACGAGCTGGCGAGTTTTTCAAAAATCCTTAAAATGATTTAAAAAGCTTTTGAAAACTTCTAAATGTAAACTCTTTTGAAAATTGTCCCTTAAACTTGAAAGCTTTACAAAACCACCTCATAACTCTTCTCAATTAAAGTTATCACTAATGATCTTCAATCTTGCAAATGTCACCAATGATTCTTCTCTTCGAAGACTTGAGAACTGTCATGAAGATGCAGTGAGGTGAACGGGGTGAGCCAAATAAAAATAAACTGAGAAGTTGTAATTTTTTCTCTTACAAATTCCCCCTTTTACTATTCTGGTACAAAACACATACTAAAGCCAAATTGACTCCTAAATTAATATAAATAATGCCCTCCGAAACTATGAAACGGAAACACATAAATGTATAAGTTTTCAATTGAAAGTCTTCATCCCGTGTGATCCATGAAATCAATAACAATGCGAAATTATCCATACACATGAGACAAAATAAATACAATGACGCATAGGAGCTTAAAAAATAAATTCTCTCCCTCAATGTGTTCTCCCTCTTTTTGTCTGTGATAGCCAAAGGATTATAAACTAATCTTGCATTGATAGAATCACGCGAATCCAAAAGAAATAACCATCACAAAGATAATCAATAAAGTGCATACGATTTCCAAAAGAGGGAATGCAAAAAAGGGACCCGAAGTTAGATGCCTTTTGGAAATTTTGAATTTTGAATTTTTTTTTCAAGTATACAAGGTATATGTATAAAAAGTACATATAGATACAAATACATCACACCGTGGAATAATACTAAAATGTTTTAGTCATAAAAACATAACGTAATTGTATGAACATTTTTAACAGGCAAATCAACATAGGCATACGAAATAAAGTTGCATGAAGTCAATAAGATACTTCTAAAGAAAGAACTCAATTTCAACCTTAGGTGTAATAACGTTGAGCAAAATAAAATTGACATGACTTATGTAAAATGCCATGAACTGAAATGCTTCTCAAAACAATAATGTCAAACTATTTAATGTTTTTCAAGATAGTCCATTGTTCAAACCCATTGCTCTTCTACTTTAGAACACCCTCAAAATCTCGTATATTTAAGCAGTCACTCTCAAAATTTTGAAGATATCATAATGCACATGTATAGCGAAACATCAATGAGGATAAAATAGGTATTGGGACTTCTGCTCCGCGTGCCGTTAATCTTTTAGGCTCTTTTTCACATTGTGGCTTTAAACGTAAAGAATTTTTTTTCTTTCGTACCCCTTTCCATTGCTTAAAATAAAACAATATTTCCAAGAAACGAAATTCGGACAGTGGTTCTTACAAGCACAACTTATCTCTAATACATTTGATTCATTATTAAATATTATTTAAGATGTAAAAATCGTATTCGACGTATGATAAGTAAGCATAATGTTCATAAAGTTCATCCATGTGTGCAATAAAGGTGATAAAAAATCTAGTTTGAAGAAAGGAATTATCAATGAATGACGAAATACTAGCCACGCATTATTAAGCACACTAAAGAAACGAAGTCATGTATCAAAACACCATGAAAAAAATCACATGAATGGATGGAATGTAGGGGTGACTCGATATCTTAAATGCACATCCATATATGGTGAAAAATAAAATAAAAATATTCTTTGTCATTTTCAAAAAATTTATCAAAAAAATTAAAATATTTTCAAAATTTTCAAACCTTTTCAAAAGACCCAAAGATCTTTTGGATTTTTTGAGATTTTTCAAAAAATAAATGCATTTATAAACATATAAGTACAATAGAAATACAATCTAGCAATAGGGACAAAGAATAACAACAATATAATCACCATATACTAGACGAAAGTCTTGACCTCAATCATCAGTCCGAGCAGAGTTCGTAAAAGGAGTAGACACCCTTTGAAATTCCTCGATCAAACTTTGAGAAATTTTAACTACAAATTCCACTTAATCTCGAAAGCTCTTAAAATCTTTGTGGTGATGTGTGGGAGCATATGTGGGAGTGCGTGCAGGAACATGCATGAACTCGTATGGGAGATTACCTGGGAACATACGTGTGACAAACTCTTGACCGCTGGCTTAAAACAAAGTTCTCGATGGTGACTTCTTTATTTTCAATGGGAATAACCATAAAGAGGCTTGGGTTTACCTTGGTCAAAACGTCTATGAAGCACTCTCCTTGGTGGGTTAGGTTGAAACCCATAATAATTCATCTTAGACTCGGGAACCGTTTGGATGCGTCATGGGAAGTGAATGCGCTTTCATAATAACCTCTCGTTAAAACCTAACGCTGGACCGAGGAATATATTTTCAACCTTCGTCGATGTGTCCTTTATAGTAACCTTGACTTCCCAGACATGTTCGATATCTTTGTCGAGTTGAGAAGCACGGGATTTAATTTTTTCACGAGTCTCCAATGATGCTTGAAGATATCTCGTATGACTAGCCACAATGTTGGTCAAATTGGTATTTGTTTTACCAGCCATAATCAATTGCTCACATAAAAAAAATTTTAACTTCTCAAGTTGACTCGTCGATGCCTCACACTTTCTCGTAACTTTCACCTCCTTATCTAAATCAAACATCCTAGGATTTAAACTTATATTTTGATTTTTCAGTTCTCAAAGACTCTCTATAAAGTTCGTCATATGCGCGTTAAAGTCCATCTTCTCCCTTACTCAAATTCTCCCCATCACTTTCACTCTCTCCAAAATTATTCGATAATGTGTCGAGGCTACCATGTTTAGAAATGTCCTCACCGGTGTGGGGTGAACTAAAAGTACTAATGTGATTGGGCATGAACGCAAGGCACGGTTCATGTGGTGATTCATCCCGAGAATCCACCGGCTCGAAGTCACTATCACAAAAAGTGGTTTTGTAGGCAGTTATTCCCTTGCCTCGTCTCTTTAGCCTAGTGGGACACTCATGGGCTTTGTGTCATTTCCCCTAACATTCAAAATATTTCACTTGATCATTCTCATAAATGTTTTTACCCCTAATGACATTTTTATTTTTCACAAAACTTTTGTTTACATTGGAAGAATTTTCTTTGTTAAATTTGAGAATTTTTCGAAAATAGGTCTAAATCATCAAAATCAAAATCAGAGTAAAAAAAACTTTTCCCTTTTCCATTTAGAGTGGGCTTTCAAAGCAATCCATATTTTCTTTTTCTTTTTAGTTTTGAGGAACTTGTCGATTTCATAAGTTTGAAGGTCTCCAATAAGTTCTTCTAACCTAAGTGTATCTAAAATTCTCAACGAATTAAGGACTGTGACTTTAGGGATAAAATATACGGTAGGGATCTCAAAATATATTTCATAACTCTCGTCTCGAGAATTCTCTCACCTAAATTAAAAGTAAAATTGACTATATTCGAAAAATCCATAGAGACGAGTTGTTAGAATTTTGTTGGTTTAATATTACTAAAACAAAAGTGTAAAAGGTATTTGCTAACAAAAAGGAAAAGATGCAAAAAGGGAAAAATTATACTAGGCGAGTGTATTTAAACTAAATTAACAAAGAGAATAAAAACTATAGGTTCCGTCGAATATCCCTCACCCGAGTTAAATAGGTTAAAATGGTTACAGGGGTCGACGAGTTATTAAGATTGTGTCTCGTTTCGACCGTTAAGTAAATCAAGAGTTGTCACGCCCCTAAATTTTCATAAAATTCTAATAAGATTTTGGCGTCAACAATACCCCGAAAATTACGCACGCAAGGTCGTAAACACGGAGCATACATGATATACCCCGTAAAATCTTCCAGGCATAATAACTAGGACAACACACTCGAAATAGACCCGTAAACTCCATCACCAAAGCAAAGCAACACCTCAACCCTAGGTGAGTTCAATCTGACACAACCTAGACTAAATTAGCTAGAAAACATGATAAAAATGCAGTAAAGGAAAGCAGTAAATAAACACGATAAAACTATACTAGAAAACAACTAGGGAAAGCAAGTAAACCTAATTATGAAAGCAATAAATAAATTAAATACAAGTTAATCTAGGAAGGGATATTAATGGCAATAATGGAAATAAAGCTAAAACAAGTAAACTACAACAAAGAAGATTAATGAATAGTATATTAACTTACAAACAATGGGCAAAACACACAAAATGGAGAGTAGGGCAAAGATCTCTCTACAAACCCTAAAATCTAAGGCAAAAATGTAGATAATGAAAATAGAAACCAAAATTGGCTTATATAGTAAGTTACAAAAGAAATAAAGGAAAAACAAAAGAAAATAAGAAAGTGGAAAATATCTGGTGATCGAGGTCGACCGGTCGCAGAGGCGCGGTCGACCATGCTTTTAAGTTAAGCCACACTATCTTCGAGCCAAGAAAAAATTCCAATACACGATCGACCGGTATCAGAAGTGCAGTCGATCGGTACTCTGTTTCCTGCTGCTACTTACTCTTCACATGGGAGGAAAAGTATTCAAACGGGAATTGCCATAACTTTTTCGTCCGGACTCTAAACGACGTGGCGTTTGTGACCACGCGATGCTAACTCAATGAACTACGCATTCGTGGAATTTCCATGAGCCGAAGTGCAATCGATCACAAGTACACTCGGGAAGCATTTCACCAACAAGCAAGAGGTGGCATATGCGGAAAATAAATCCTCCACCACATCAGTTTGCTCATTCCTTCTATATCAGGGGACATAGCCCCTCTCCGCGAGCAAATGCATCAATTGTTGCATGGCGGTGCGACCATGCATCTCAACGTTCTTCATTTTGCTTTTAGCGTTATCTAGTGTTTGTATGGATGGAAATTTGTATTCTAATCTCTTTTTCAATGTCTGGAGAACTTCCTTCGGGCCCACCCCATTATTTGTCATCTAGGAAGCAATGTTCCACTCTTCTTGGGAGAGTTGGTCGGCATATGGGTGTCCAACAAGTGATTTTATTACCTCGTGGGGAACGCCTTTCAATCGAAATGGGCAATCACATTGTCGCGTTCCTGAAGAACACTTCATCTTCTTGTCCATCCCCTCGTCTTTTTTAGGTATATGAAGCTCGCTTCGCTCACAACCAAGTACGATCCTCCCCTTTCGGACTAAACTGTCCTCGTTGGATTTTAGAATGATCATGATCGTATGAAGCTTGCGACCAACTTGGTGACACCAATCAACCATCTTGTCGCGGTCATCAAATATCTGCACAAAACGAACGTTGTTAAATAAAAGGACCGTTTAAATGGAAATTTCAAGTATAAATGAAAATTCATGTTAAGTACAATTTAAATAAACTAAACATGCCTCCTCAATGGTGTATTCCACTGTATGATCTTGATTAATCGCATTAATATCCAATCCTTCATCTATTTCCGTATCCTAACAATGCATACAATCAAATTATGTCATACAATAATGTCATACATTAAAAATCTCAAAGTGTTGAAATTTAACTACGTGATATGATTTTATACCATAGACGATGTGAAATCTAGAAAAAAATAACGCAAATATTTGGGCGAGGTTGATGCCGTTGCTTGTTCGCTCATATTTGGTTCACGCACATTGGCTTTCTCGGTGGAAGCACGTTGAGTAGATACACTCGGTACAATGAGATTGTCTATACCTTGTCAAAATGTATCATCTAGTACTGAGTCATCTAGCTGAAATGATAATATACAATAATCAATACAAAAAGAATTGACAATATAATAACAAAAATAATTAAAAATGCATACATCATTTAATAATTGAACTTTAATTTCAATATGAACATCATGGTCAATTACAACCACTACAGAAATGCATACTGTGTCAGGTAAGCGTGGATGTAAAGCCATAGCCACTTCAAACCGTGGAGTCCTTACCACGGTTACATGAAACCGCCGTTGATGATCCCACGTCCATCTATAACCGTGGGACAGGATACGGTCACTCGTGACCGGGAGTGATTGTCACTTATGGCGATGGGCAACCGTAAGTGCAGTCACCCCGATTTTTTTTAATCTTTTCATCATTTTAAATGTTGTTTTACAGATTATATAGTTTGTATAGGTGTTTTAATAGCTCAAAATCATCAAGCGAGCATTGGATATTATGAGTTTGGGAAGCTTAGTCAATTTCTTTTCCTCAACCATTGCAATGTAGCCCCTTTTTTCTTGATTTCTGTATAGAAATAAGACAACAAAGACCACAACAAACCCACGAAAATTAAGATTTGAGAAGAAATGAACAAGATGATTTTGGCAAGGTTTAACCGTGGGTTTGAACCTTACGGTGGAAAAATCAACCGGTTAGATTTTTGTTTCTTGTGGTGTTTTAAATTATAACATGGAACTCACCAAGTTGCTATGTATATTAAAAAAAATATTCATGTAATAGTAGTTGGTTATGACAATTTCAAAATAAATTGTATTTGTTGGAATATTTTTTATATTAAAATTTATGGAGTAATTTTTTTAGAGAACTTTGATAGATCGGATAATGTTTAATACAATTCCTTGCAATATCAGTAAAATTGAATGCAGACAAAAATATTTATTTGCTAATAGTGTGAAAATTTGATAAATTGCTCCCAATATACCAAATGAACACAATTTGAAATAATTTTGTATACTTGCTTATTTGTTACAATTGTGACGACCTCAATTTTCATTGTTTACTTCATTGATCATGATTGGTTAAAACTAGAATGGCAATTTTAAATTGATTTTTTTTCTTTTTTCGCATCTAAAATTAAAATTATATATTTTTACATTCTACATAGTTGTAAAAGATTATATATGTTAGATTCATAGTTAAAATTTAAATATATTTAGATAATATTTACCAATTTTAAAAATGCCATCGATTATATCCACAAGTCAAAAGACAACTTGAACAATGTGTTCCACGTTGTGGTTGAGAATTTATAACCTCCAGTGATTTTTGAATTTGAATGTTTAAAACATTTTTGTCAACTGGAACCATTACTCGCAGTGATCATATAACGGTTTGGATAGGTTAAAATTTTATAAAGCAAAGAGTGGAAGAGAAAGTATTAAACCAATTACAAGTGGGTTCATTAGTTGCATTTTTTACCCAATAGTATTATGCCAAATCATCTTGTCGTTGGGTCAGAGTCAATGTAGCTTTTACTGTTAATTGATAGATTGGATAAAGTTTAATACAATTCCTTGCAATATCAAAACTTTGATTGTACGCGAAAATATTAATTTGAAAATAGTGTGAAAATTTATACCAAATGAACATAATTTGAAATATTTTTATGTACATTCTTATTTGTTACAATCGTGACCTCAACAATTTTCTTTGTTCATTTCATTGATCATGATTGGTTAAACTAGAATGACAATTTAAAATTAAATTTATTTCTTTTTTTCACTCTAAAAATTAAAATTATATATTTTAACATTCTCTACTACATAGTTGTAAAATATTATATATGTTAGGATTATGTATAAAATACAAATATATTTAGATCATTTTTACCAATATTAAAAATGAAATCTATTATATCGACAAGTAAAAAGACAACTTGAACAATGTGTTACACGTTGAGGTTGAGAATTTATAACCTCCATCGATTTTTGAATTTGAATTTTTAAAACATTTTTGTTGATTTATTATAAGTCCCATTATCGTTTATGAACTTTATTCTATTATGTAAATCGTATTGTTATATATTCACCAAAATGAAAATTGTAAAATTAATACACAATAAATGTTTGTATTATAACAATAATTAAAAATTAGCTAATGGCCGCGCTCCGGGCATGGTAGCTTTTTTTAACCAATTTCAAAAATGATAGCATTTAGGATGTGCCAGTGTCGCAATAAGCTATAATTGGCAAGACAATACAAATTACTAAATGTCACACCTATTTGTTGGGAGAATGGGCAATCGCAACATCCTCGACCAGACCGAGATGGAAATCAGGGAACCCATATCTCACATAACAATTAAAAATAAAAATATTAAGTATGAGAATTCTTGGATATACCTTCAAAAATTATGCATCCCAAGCTTAGCTTGAAAAACTTTCACCTCACCCCGCCACTTTTTATCATGCAAGGATGGGTTTTTCAATTGGCTTAGCATAGAACTTGTTAATATCATTTCAAACATAAATCACATTTAATACATGTAACTCATTAGATTTCAACCCTCCATACATGTAAATGTGAATATTTCAGTTATACAACAAGCATAAACGCCCATATTTAATTAACATAAAATGTCACAAGTAGTGAAATACGTAGTACACCAAAGATTCGGCAAATCCTTCATCAACGATCACCTGTAAATAAATAAATAAAAAATTCAAACACAAATCTAAACATCTTGAAATGCGATTACAATATAATTTATAATACTGTACACAATTATGGTGATTGTAGGTTGGAGCAATCAAAGTACACGCTCAAAGCAAAATGCCTGATTTTTAAGGGACTATTCTGAATAGCACTTTCAAATAAATTTTATTAATCTTCTTTTAAAGACATTCGAAAGGAATTTTTGTATCCTTGCAATTAAAAACAAACAAAAGTTGCTCCAACACCGCAAAAACATTATTGATGGCAATGTTTCTACAACACGCTACAAATAGATGAGATGTTTATTCTAATTATACTACTTTTCAAAATTCAAAACTAAGAACCAAACACATGCTCATTTTCAAAAAAGTAGTATAATTCTAATTATACTACTTTTTATTCACAAATTCATACAGACTTAGATGGGGGTGAGTAGAAAGATTCGTAAATGGTACTTTAGGAAAAAAATAGTATATTGTTAATTGATTCTACAACGGATTTAAAGGGATGAGACGACGAAATGAACGGGTGGTTGCAAACAAAATTCCGTAGTAAGTATGGATAGTAGATGGTTTAGCACAAATTAGGCTAGAGAAGATGTATAAATATGAGTATAATCAGAATATGGTATCTTGAGTATACCCATTAAATTATTACATTAAAATTTTACTTCATACATAAAATCATCAATATCTCATATTATCAGAGTGATCACTTTTTACAAATATTTTCTTACCTAATATCATAATATGGACTATCACAAAATCCTCTACTAAGATGGAACCCAAATCCACATAAGAATATATAACAAGAAAGATATATTCATCTATGAATGTACTCTTATAACACAAATAGAATAGCCTAAACGACATAGAATAGCCGAAACTTACAGACAAGTCCAAATGTATTTACTTCAGTTCTACTATTAAAAATGGATTTCGAAAAACAACGATTACTAACGGATTTTACAACTTGTTTCCTCATATTCTCTAAGATTATATACATATTCTCATTGTTCGAATTCATAGTTTACGTGATCATATAATCTTATTGTCTAATAATCTATAAGATCGTATACTTGTTCTCTGATATTATACAAAATCGTATACTTGACTTCGAATACTCTTCAAATATGTATATATATAAGAGAAGGCTCACCTACATCATGCTCTATACATCATCCATGCATCACGCTTAATTACAGGCCCTAAAAAACTTTTTTTTTCAATTTTTATATTTTTCCCTTTAAATTAACCTTCTAATCAACTCATATGCAAAAAATTAGGTCAGAATACATTTTGTAACTATTTTTAAAAAATCCACAAAAAATTGCTAAAAATGCCTTATTTATAAGGGTCTGCGCTAACAGTTTTTATATATATATATATATATATATATATATATATATATATAGAGAGAGAGAGAGAGAGAGAGAGAGAGAGAGAGAGAGACCAAAAAGAGGATATACCACATATTCAACGATGAATACGCATAATATGCAAGTTGGGAGCAAGAAAACTGACACACCTCCAACACATTGGCAATACAAATGAAAGTATAACACATTTTAGCTTCCCTTCTTCTTTACGGAGAATTCTGAAAATTGCAACAAAACTTGATGATATCTAAGAAGAATTTCAAAATAGCTTTGAAGTCAACTAAGAAAAAATTCAAAATACCATTGAAACTAAATATTTCCCACATATTGAATGCAAGCCTTCAGTTGAAACAAGGTCAATGATACATCCTCAAATTGTACGGGGCAGGGCAGACAAATGGACAAGCATCGAGACAAATTACTAATCAAGTTTAGCAGCAAGTAAATGGGTTTTTTCAGACATACCAACAAAGAATCACATTAACATTCAAGACCTGAAGAAGCACAATGCAACACATTGAGTCATTATCCTAACATAAGCAGACTAAAATAAATACCACTGACTAGGAGTACAAACTTGACCAATACGCAACTTATTAAGTTCCTAACAGGGGAAGAGAATGTGAGGGCGCTCCGTCAACATGACTATCAATTTGTAAGAACAGTTCGCTTCTGCCATAATCTAAACACATACTGAACTTGAAAATAATGCTACTTACTGTTAGCAGAACCAAGGGCAAATTTTCCTGCAACAGCTTTATGCAAGCAATGTTTCTAAAGGAGCGAGGCGAGACGTTTTAGTCTCGGCAAGGCGAGGCATTGAGGTGTAAGCCTCACAAAAAAAAAAGCAGAATAATACTAAAGAAATACTACTATATCCATAAAAATAAAGCAACAAAGAAATATAAAATAAAACTGGGAAAAAAAATGCTTGAGGACTTTCCCACATAGTTAAATATTTTTGGTTCCCCGGACATGACTTCTTTTTTAAAAATAATTTGACAACATCAATCCCCAGATGACATCTTTTTTAAAAATAATTTGACAACATCAATTTTAACATATTGGCAATTTTACTATATGACAATAAATGAATCAATGCAAAAAATAAAAAATAAAAAACTGATCAAGAAATTAATCAATATGAGAAATACCCTAGTGAAAGTTGATGCCGACAAGATATAAAAATATAAAAAAAAAACTGATCAAGAGAGGAGAAAAAGGTATGCTACACAGATTATGTGTTCCATGGGAAGTAAAATACATCTGCGTCAAAAGCTAATGGAGTGTTCCAGCCATGAAACGCCTCATCAGACGAACTTGACAGCCAAAAAAAAAATGAAAGACAAAACTAAGCCAGCATGGAAAGGTTTAATGCTAAAAAGGAGAAACAAAAGACCAGTATAACTCAGAATTCTTTTGAAATCACCCACATCCTCGACGCATGACCAATCTTGAGAAACTAATAAACTAATTACTCAATCACATTCAATGAACACTTCGGGCCTCTTCGATCCTGCCCCATCCCGCAATATCATCTATAAAGACAGAAGATTCAAGCAGGGAGGGGGCCACATTCTAAATTATGTTCCAAAAAAAATAATTAACCTATGATTGTTTTAATGTAATCTAATCGAGGAAAAAAATGCAAATCACGGATTACAAAAGTGTTCCATGGAGAAACAGAGTATCTTAGCCTCACCTGGATAAAGAAAAAAGAGCTTGCATTTAATTTCCCTTCGACATCATCTAAAAATACTGCATCACTCTCCCCTCTTTAAATTCCTGCAACATGAATGGACAATAACATACAAAGAGAACGGTCAAGACAACAATCATATATTAAATGTCGATGTGCGCAGTAAAGTAATCGAAAAAAAGATCGTATATTTATTACACTTCCCAAACTGCGTGCATAACTGGTGTCTTAAATTGGTTTATGTTATCATGCTATTACGTCACTCACTTGGCTAGAAAATTTTATTAATGTTAGGTTGAACTACTTTCTACATGGGCTGCATCAGGATTCAGGTGATATTTTTCCTATTTCTAGAGATAATCCATCTCCACACATTGCCAGTTTATTGTTAAAGGTTGAACTTAAAGCATACATATGGTTCGAAAAGAACTTTTTCTCAGAGAAACTATTGGGCCTAGATGTGGTAGTTGAACATCAACAGAGAGGAATGACAGGAAATGAGTCATACATTGAGCAATAATGTCAGCTCCAACTCTAAGCATAATTAGACTCCATGCGAGTCGCCTACCTCTCCGAGAGGGTGGGATTTGTTGTAATCCCTCTTGTAATTGCTAATAGAATAGTGGATTAGGGATGTGGCCGACAAACAAGGGGAACGAGGTCATGCAAAAGGGGTGAGTAGCTGAATTTTATGCTAAAGTAGGATGCCCCTCGCTTAGCTTAGCTTAGCTTGGACGCTCTCAATATTTAGTACCAAGGTATGACCAATATACTTTGACTAAGGAGATTCTTGCCACTATTAGGATTAGGAATGACAATAAATGATGAGGAATTTGCACTTTAATGTTGTGGTAGCACATAAATCATAGCATGCAAAAGATCTTATTTATGTATAAAATTGCACATAAAAGAGAGTGGCCTAACAGTGTATCTCGTGTATCACCTACAACAGTAGAGAAACTGATCTCAAGATTAATCTCATTGCCAATTTTGTTCAATTTTTCGATAACTTTTCAATGGGTTTTTCCCGAGTAGATTTCACACAATATATGTACTATATGTGGATATATAGCAACCATATTATATTTCACATATGTATGTACTTAAGTGTGTATACAAATCTTGATTTAGCGTGCGTGAATAAACATCTATAGGTTTCAAATTATTAATGCATCAAACTTCAAAACCTTAATTCTCCGCCCCAAATCTCCAACTAATGCAAAGCTTAAAACACCTTCAATAACAACGAAGTAGTATTAAAATAGTGTAGAGAAGATAGGTATTGGAGTTATAGAATATATGTTAGCAAGAAAGATAATTTAGCAGGTAGAAAGGAACAACAACACTAGGTGGATTTCCCCATTTGGGATCATAAGTTCTCAAATTTAATAAATAACTAATACTCAAGATAAATGACAAATGTACATAGTAAATAAATAAAAATACACTTGCACGGAGGCAGCACCCCTGAACTCCCACTGAGATTGTCAACTTGCACGGAGGCAGCACCCCTGAACTCCCACTGAGATTTGACAAGGTAACTCTGCCTATGAAGCAGAGAAGCAGAGATAAATTTTCTTCCCTCGGGAATGCCTTTGAGATATCTGTCGTTGAGAACGCATTTGGATAACTTGAGTTTAGCGAAGTGTATTATATTATACATGGTGTCGTCCCTTCGGATAGCGGGTCAAAGGCTTCGACATCCCGGTGGAAGGGTCGAAAAACTCAGTAAAATTCACGGGATGCCTTCCTTTACGACCGTGACTTCCAACGATATAAAGCTTACCGTGCATGGGAGCCATTGATGGCGAAATCCTATCAATAGTCATGTGATACCTCTTCCAACCTAAGTCCCAGTTGGTAGTGTCGAGGCAATAGATGGATGTAGAGATAACGGCCCGATATCCACCCGCAGAGCATAGATAACCTTTTACTATCGTGGAGGTGAGTTCATCTCACAAGAATTCAATGATTTCTGTAAAGAAAATGGCATCAAGAGACAACTGACTGCAGCATACACTCCACAACCGAACGGAGTCACAGAAAGGAAGAATAGGAACATTATGAATATGGTTCGAAGCATGCTCTCAGAGAAGAAAATTCCAAAAACGTTCTGGCCAGAAGCTGTTAACTGGACTGTGCATGTCCTAAAACGAAGTCCCACTCTAACAGTGAAGAACATGACTCCAGAGGAAGCTTGGAGTAGAATTAAGCCATCAGTTGAACACTTTTGACTGTTTGGCTGTGTCTCACATGTCCATGTACCAAATGTCAAAAGAACAAAGCTAAAAGACAAGAGCTTTAGTTCTGTGTTATGGGGAATTAGTGAAGAGTCCAAAGAATATAGGATTTATGATCCAGCCTCTAAGAAGATTGTAGTAAGCAGGGATGTCATTTTTGAAGAAGATAAACATTGGTACTGGGATAAGAGTAGGGCTGTGTTTTTTTTTCGAACTTTCCGATTTCCGATCCGATTTTTTCCAAATTTGGAATGAAATTTTAGTTTGCCGATTTCCGATTTGTCTGAAAAAAAATCGGATTGGAAATCGGAAATAATTCTGAATTTCGGATTTTCCAATTTTTCCGATCCGATTTTTCCGGATTGTTTCGGAATTATTTTTTGATTTTTCCGATTTCTTTGAAAGTTTCTCATATCCCACATCGGTTGGGAGAGGGAGGGTTCCAAAATATGCTCTATAAAAGGAGAGTATCCTCCAAACTTCTACACAAATGAAAAAATGAGCCGAATTCTCATGCGTTTACATGTTGGGTTAAGCCATTTTCATCGTTTCTTTAAAATGAGAATTTCGAGTAATCGAAAATTTATAATTTAGTTTTTTGAAATTTTGGAATTTCCGAAATTTTTGGATTTTTAATATATTTTGTGAATTTCCGATTTTTTTTCGATTTTTGCCGATTTTCCGATTTTTCCAAATTCGGAATTTTTTTTAATTTTCCAAAAAAATCGGATCGGAAATTGGAATAGTTATTTTATTTCCGAAAAAATCGGATTTTTTTTTCTGAATAGGCATTTTCCGATCCGATCCGACCAAAACACAACCCTAGATAAGAGTCATGAGGAGCAGCTAGTGGACGATTTGGAATGGGGTGACAATGAGGAAGATGCTACTGCGAATGGTGTAGATGAGGATGTGAGTGAAGATGATTATGATGTAGAAGAGGTGGAGAATGTTTCTCTAAATAATGAGAATGAAGATAACTCACCTAGCTCGAATGAAGGAATGCTTAGAACTAATGAAGGGAGACTTAGAATGCCATCAGTTTAGATGAGAGATTAAGAAAGTTGTGAGGGTCTTTCTGAAGAAGTTGATGTAGTTAATCTAACAATGTTTGCATATGCTGATCCACTTTGTTTTGAATAAGCTGTGAAGAGTGCAAGGTGGAGGGCAGCCATGGATTCTGAAATAGAAGCAATAGATTCTGAAATAGAAGCAATAGAGAGGAATGATACTTGGGTGTTAACTGACTTACCAACTGAGGCAAAGAAGATTGGTGTTAAATGGGTCTACAAAACAAAGCTTAATGAAAATGGAGAGGTAGACAGTACAAGGCACGCCTGGTAGTAAAAGGCTATGCATAAATCATAGCATGAAATAGAAATTATTTATATATAATATTGCACGTAAAAAAGAGTGGCCTAACAGCGCATCTCCTATAGCAGTATAGCAACTGAGCTCAAGATAAATCTCACTGCCAATTTTGTTCAGTTTTTCGAGAACTTTTCAATGGGTTTTTCCGAGTAGATTTCACGGGAGTGCTATATGAAGATATAAAGCACCCATATTATGTTTCACATATGTATGTACTTAAGTGTGTATGAAGATCTTGATTTAGCGTGCGTGAACAAACATATATATAGGTCTCAAATTATTAATGCTTAAAACTTCAAAACCTTAATTCTCCGCCCCAAATCTCCAACTAATGCGAAGCTTATAACACTTTCAATAACTACAAAGTTGTATTAAAAAGTGTAGAGAAGATTGGTATTGGAATTGTAGAATATAAGTTAGCAAACAAGATAATTTAGTAGGTAGAAAAGGCACAACAACACTAGGTGGATTTCCGCATTTGGGACTCAAATTTAGTAAATAACTAATATTCAAGATAGGTGTTCGGGTAAGTAAATAAAAATACACTTACACGGCGGCAGCACCCATGAAATGCCACTGAGATTTGACAAGGTAACTCTGCCTATGAAGCACAGAAACAGAGAGAAATTTTCTTTCCTCGGGAATGCCTTTGAGATCTTTGTCGTTGAGAACGCATTTGGATATCTTCAGTTTAGTGAAGTGGATTATATTATACATGGTGTCATGAATCTGCTGATAGTTTGCCCCGATCCAAGCGAGGCAGAATAAATCATCAGAAAGATGAAGAAGGGCTGGAAGGAGATATTGGGGGTCTAGGGTGTCCAGTTCCTTGGAAAGCAGAAGCCTGTCTTCTGGGTTTGGGAAGTAAACCTCCTTGTTATGGAAATCATAGGCAGCAAAGTATGCAAAAGGGGTGAACCAGTAGATGGTGTCACTGGTCAATGCAGATGAGATAATTGTGCTGTAGTAGCGGGTTGACTGCAAAGAGGGGAACCTATGGCCATTTTCGATAAACCAACGGTCAGACGTGACATCGTAGCAGACAGCGCGGGTTGACATATATGCACAAAGCATAATCATATTTTTGTCAGGGAAGGGAATAATCAGATGGCAATGAGTGTCATATCCCTTCGGGTAGCGGGTCAAAAGCTTTGATATCCCCGTGGAAGGGTCGAAAACCTCAGCATAATTCGCGGAACCAATTCCTTTACGATGGTGACTTCCAAAGATATAAAGCTTATCATGCATGGGAGCCATGAAAGGCATAACCCTACCAGTAGTCATGTGATACCTCTTCCAACCTAAGTCCAAGTTGGTAGTGTCAAGGCAATAGATGGATGTAGAGATAAAGGCCGGACGTCCGCCCGCAGAGCATAGATAAGGGCCTACGGCCACAATGTCGAAAGAACAGTCTCGCACAACTAAATTTGAGTCTGGGTGGAATATTCTTAAGGCTTTGTTCCATCGAGGGTGCGGAAGATCAATGATCTCACAGCAGCGCTGCTGCTGATTATGCTTCTGCTGCTTCTTCTGCTTCCGCTTGTGTTGAAGTTGATTCCTGGAGTGCCTAATCTTCATCTGCTCCTCCACATTATCTACATGGATGTCCACACGAAAATGTTCCACTTTTCTCCTGAAGTTGTTCCATCCTCGGAACCAAACTACCGGTGAGGAATTTTCTCCGACCATAATCTGCAAGGCAAAAACAATAATATTATTAACTAATTATAGTCCGTGCGTCCAAAACAAAACCTTCATCATCATGGAAACAAGCTATTATTATGGATCAATGACTACTCTAACCCTAAAAAAATAATTTGTAGGGATTTTTGTGGAGTACTCATTTAACCATACTACTACTAGTGTTATTGTTGTTATTATTGAATGAATGTTTTTAGTAAACAAGCGTATCCAAATCTTCAAACCTAAGGCTATGAATGATCAAAATAAACACACACAAATATAAGAACATTAGGGTTGATAGAGTTGCCTGTCTTTGAGGAGAGGTGGGTGGCAGTGGCACCTCAGGTTCCCCTTCTCCCTGCTTACCCATCTCCATTCGCTTCCCTTTTCGACAAACACGATTCCTCTCCAAGCCCTAATCCTTATTATGGGTTGGTTTTGGTTGGTGCTCCGTCTTCTCATTTTCATTCATTAAATAAACGATTTATTATTAAATCTTAAAACAACTCTTTTTATTTTGAGTAGTGATAGGCCTACCGGGTACTAGCACCAAGCTAGTACCAGGTGCCTTGTTGTCATTTTTTTATTTGCTAATTTTTTTTTTTTTTGAAAAAGTATGGTATAGTTTTTAATAAGGTTACTTAACATTTTTCTTTATTTAAAAAAAAAATTATAATTTTTTTTTCTTTTATAAATTAGAAAAATTGTATTGTTAAAAAATACTATTTTAATATTTTTTTTTGAAAAAAACTGTTCGAAAAAAATAAAAGTTAGTTTAATATAAAAAAAACTTTTTCTTTACAATTTTAAATTGTTTTAAATTTCAAAAATTAATTTTAAAAATAAGGGGTGTGGCTGGCGTGGACCTTTAAAAACAAGAGAATATTGGGTAAATGGGTGTTTGAGGGACTAAATAAGTTGAAAATAATTAAAAACATAATTTTTATTAAATTAGTTTTTTAATGCAAAAAATATAAAAATTATTTTAAATGTTGTAAAATTAAAAAAAAAAGTTTAAAAATAATGAGTTCCGCTGGCGCGGACCTTTAAAAATAAGGGAATATTGGGTAAATGGGTGTTTGAGGGACTAAATAAGTTGAAAATAATAAAAAACATAATTTTTTATTAGATTAGTTTTTTAATGCAAAAATACAAAAATTATTTTAAATGTTGTAAAATTTAAAAAAAAAAGTTAAAAATAACAAGTGCCGCTGGCGCGGACCTTTAAAAATAAGAGAATATTGGGTAAATGGGTGTTTGAGGGACTAAATAGGTTGAAAATAATTAAAAACATAATTTTTTTTATTAGATTAGTTTTTTAATGCAAAAATACAACAATTATTTTAAATGTTGTAAAATTAAAAAAAAAAAAGGTTAAAAATAACAAGTGCCGCTGGCGCGGACGTTTAAAAATAAGAGAATATTGGGTAAATGGGTGTTTGAGGGACTAAATAGGTTGAAAATAATTAAAAACATAATTTTTTATTGGATTAGTTTTTTAATGCAAAAATACAACAATTATTTTAAATGTTGTAAAATTAAAAAAAAAAAGGTTAAAACTAACGAGTGCCGCTGGCGCGGACCTTTAAAAATAAGAGAATATTGGGTAAATGAGTGTTTGAGGGACTAAATAGGTTGAAAATAATTAAAACATAATTTTTTATTAGATTAGTTTTTTAATGCAAAAGTACAACTATTATTTTAATTGTTATAAAATTAAAAAAAAAGTTTAAAAATAACGAGTGCCGCTGGCGCGGACCTTTAAAAATAAAAGAAAATTGGGTAAATGGGTGTTTGAGGGACTAAATGAGTTAAAAAAAATTATTAGATTAGTTTTTTAATGCAGAAATACAAAAATTATTTCAAATGTTGTAAAATAAAAAATTTTTTTAAAAATAACGGGTGCCGCTAGCGCAGACCTTTAAAAATAAAAAAATATTGAGTAAATGGGTGTCTGAGGGATAAAATGAGTTTTAAAAAAAATAATTGAAAAAAACAAATAAACTATTCTAGTAAAAAATTATTTTTTATAATTGTTTTTAACTCATTTTACATGAAAAATCAAAAAAAAAAAAAAAAAGAAAACAAAAGGGCTCCCTGTGCTAGCCCGGGGTTAACACCCGGGTAGCCAAACATTATTCTTTTATTTTATATAGGAATAGGTCTAATTATATTATATAAAATTTCGTATACGTTTGGGGGAAGAAATGTGAAATTTTGTCTTTAAATTGAAAACAAGGGTTTACTAATGTGTTTGGATTCTATTAAATTTTTCATCAAAATAAGGGTTTTATCCAAAAAAAAAATTAAAACAACAATTGAATTCTTGAAAGAATTTGTATCTGCCCTCTTCTAGGATTAGGTTATAAATAAATGATGATAACCAATCTCATTTACAGTTAACGGTAAAACCTTATGTGTGTGATGATACATACCTTAATTTAATTAAGTGTAGAAACTGAACGAATTCTATACAATACATACCTTGTAAAAGGCATCACTTTGCAAAAGACTCTTCTAACCAACTTCTTGGTGTCCAGCAACGCTGAAAATAACATTAAATATTTCTCACAAACAAAGATAATGTTAGTATTTAAAAAAAAACGTCAATAAAAAAAACCATAGCAATAACACATTTTTATCAACACCAAAAAAAATTGTTTATTTCTTTTGGTAAGAACAAAAAAATGGTGAGAAATGTGTATTCACGTTGCGTGATGAGAAATATGAGCTCCTGGTCATTACCCTCTTCAAAATAGAGAAAGAGCAAGTTTATATTAACAAACATAAAAAAAATTCATGAATGATATTACCATAATCTTGGAAAAAATTAAAAATAAAAATAACATTACCATCCCTTAATTTTTGCTGGAAAAGCCAACATAAGGTCTAAGCAGGTGTTAGTTGCAAAAAATGCCACCTTTGCCTCATTCAATCATAAGATTGTGCTGATATAATTGATATCAATGGTATTAACAATATGGTAAAGTTCATGTGAGGAAAATACTTTAAACTGATATATTACATAAATTGAAAACTACACGACATACGAAGAAAGAACAAAAAATGATGCCTTCTTCCGATTATATTGGAAGCTTGAGAAATTTCCTAAGAAATTATAAAACAAATAACATAATAGGGAATGGGTAAAGAAAATAAATTTCCTAAGCTTGAGAAATTTCCTCTGGGGAAGGAAAGTCGGAGGGAGGGAGAGTAGATCGGGGGTGGTGGAGCCTTTGGGTGAGAGAGGGGAGAAAGAAAAGTGTGTAGGTTTTTGTCTTGTGGGGGTAAACAAATTAAGTATTTAACCAAAAAATAATAGGGAATGGGTAAAGAAAAAGATGGAAGTGAAAATTTTATAAGACAACATACTCCTGCAGTAGCTTTCTATGATATTGATGAGCTTGATTCTAATTCACAACATACTGCTGCAGTAGCTTTCTCTCTCATCTTCAGTACTGCTTCCGATGATATACGTTGAATTGGAATTTAACGGCGTTGGGCTCAACGAAGGCATGCTGAATACTCATCGTAATTGAGGATGACTTTTGATCTTCTGAAGATAATTTAGTGATGACATTAATTGCAGGTCTTTATTGCTGTTGTGGGTACCTGGACTTAGCATTACGGGCCCGGATGAGTAGCCTAATTAGAACAACCCAAAGTCCAGGCCCAACGAACCTTAATTTAATTCAATTATGGCTTAGTCCTGTGACACCCCGCCTAATTAAATACCGGGCGATCACTCCTTTATTAAATTAAAATCAAGGTGAATAGTTGGTTCATTCTTAGCATCACTGTCGTAAAAATACTTTTCCAATTTAAACACCCTAAATAATTAAGCTAAGTGTCAAAATCATTTAAAACCTTATTCTCATTTTATTAAATCCGGTTATAAAATCTTAAACCATTAACATCTAAAGAGTCACACATTAAGAATAAAAATAGAATTGAACATACACGAATTTAATCATCAATAATAAATCCCAACATTTACAACACTAAAGGAAAACATCCTGACAGTAATAAATCCCGAAATAAAGGTACTGAAAGTAAAAATTTCAATCTCTGACAATACCAACTAAATAATAGAAAGAGGGCGACACATGCCCCTGCTGGATAAAACTGAACTAGGAGTAGATACAAATGGATGAAGTCGTCTAAACAACAGGCCTGCAACTCCCACCTAAGCTTCAGCACGTTCCTTCCAAAGGATCCTAAGTAAGACGCCCCTGTGGCTGGTAACCTATAATACATACACATATATACAAGAGAGAAAAGGAAATAGAAACGGGTCAGAGCCCGATAGTGTATATGATTTAAAAATTCATTTAGCAAGTATTTAAATTGATTACAGGCTAATGCAACAACATATTAGTGCGACACTCTCTTGAGAAATTCTCACCTCTCTTCTAATGTGCACACCTATCGCACTAACCTTCCCAATGGTCTATCTCTTCATATACCACACTATCTTTCCCCAATGATTTAACTTATCTTAGGTTATTCGCAGGATTTACAACTGAACAACACAAGTATTTAAAACGTAAGATTTCAATTTGTAACCAAGGTTCTCCTTTTAACTTTATTAATCAATAAAGTTTTTCAGTGTCATATTATACTTTCTCAAAACAATTATTTATAATTTGAGTCATCAACCATGTCCTACATATCAAATCACAGTAGGCAGTTCCAGATTTCAGAATTTCATATATATATATTAACTACTCGTATAATATATATATCATAACAGCACCCCACAAAAAAACTATGGTGCGGGCATACTCTGCTATCTAATCCCCGTATCAACCATACTAAAGGGAATACAAGTTCGGAATCACTCTCGAACTGTATAAATACATACACAAACAATATTGAGGCGAAGCATAGTTTCCAAGTCCAAGAGGTCAGTACATACCCTCACGTCTCTTAGGACCGTGACTACCGATTCGATAGCCTGTACCTAGGATTCCTATCTTCTAGGGTACGAGTCAATATCCCCCATAAGGCACACGAGATAAGATCGTCCCAGCGCGGTAACCTCAGGGATAGCAAGTAGCGCGGGCATGATTTTCACAAGTATATAATATATGCATACACAATCATATAAATATACCACTTTTATTATATCAATTTAGGTTTATCCAATAACCCACATTCACAACATTTATCCTTATTTTCCCATTATTATTTATCAAGTATAATGGTTCGTTTCTAACTTTAATTCGAAGGGTTTTTCCAACTTACTACGTAACCCTCATGGACTCTATTATTCCAAATGTACAATTCAGTAGATATCTATTTATGTTCCAACGTAACTCTCTCTTACGTGTCTCTCCCCTTTAATATATACTTACATTATCCCTTATGCAAAATATCCCAAAAATATAGATTTCGCCTTACATTAAAGGATTTTGAATTTTATTTTTGAAGATGAGAATTTCAAACGGTTTCGAAATCGTAATTAAAATGGAGTTTTAATTGAATTTTTATTATCTCTAAGAGTCCTCAAAACATAAAACTGTCTAGCAAAAAAAATATTAAAAAATATTGAACGGTCCGATCGAGCTGAATTTTTTTCTATAGCTTCCTCTCGTCTTCATCTAATTCTCTGTAAAATTTCATCTAATTCCAACGGTCCGATCGTCCGAACTAATTTTTTTTTGTGTTTGTATCTGATTAGAACTCTTTTCTTAATCAAACTCTTAATCCTTTACATGACAAAGGGTTTCCAGAATATCATATAAATCATCACTATATGAAAATTTCCCATCTCAAATTGGGTTTTTCTTCCATAAATCTCATCCTAATAACTCATAAACTAATATGGATGATGCATCAACGAAATAAGCAAGATAAACACTTGCCTGAGATTTTCAGAAATATGGTTTGGTGTTGAATTTGGTGTGGTTGCGTTCCCCGTCTCGCGATCTACGCGTTGGCGGTGGCGGCGGTGTAAACGGATGAGTTTTGAGCCTTGGAATGCCTTGAGAGCTCTCTCCTCTCCTCTCCAATGGCCGTTCAAGTGTTCTGAGTTATCTAACCCTAGGAGATAAGCTAAACATCTGATATAACCCCTTAAATTTTCGTGGGTTTAATTACCCAAAAATACAAAATGACTAAAATGCCCTCCTGGGGTACTAATTAGGCCTAAAAACGCCCTGAGACCCAAATCAAACCCCCGGGTATACTTTTCTGACTATCTCGACCATTCCGGACGCGTTGGCGCACTCAAAACGACCATACGAACAACCTATAAAATATTCACTTTTATTAATCCACATTTAGTCCCGACACGACACAGGCGCGTCCTGACTTAAATTTCCACAATTGTCATTTTATTCACACGTGACAATATTATAAAAATAAATCTCATATATTACTATACTCATCCAGTAATATGCAACAAATAATATATTCCCAATAATTACTAACTCTTGTCACGCTAGTAAATATTTAAAACAACATTTCGGATTAAAATTAAATTAATTTATCTCAATTAAATTTAATAAATCCTTAAATTTAAAAGCCATGAAAAAATGGGGTATTACATACTTCCCCCCTAATAACGGAATTTCGTCCCGAAATTCGGAAAATAAGGCCTACCAGGTAGCACAATTCTGGATATCCTTGTCAGTACGCAAACTATCTACATAGTACGGCGCTCAATCACTATAGCTTTTTCCTCACAGCAACATTGTTTTACATTCTCATTAGAGACACTTCACATTGCACTCCCAACTGACAACATTTGAGCAAAAAGTTACGTCTATACGTTATAAATTCCATTATCTCACTATCATTAGGTGGCCGCACCTCACTACATGACAACTACTCAGATTTATTCATACACAAAATTCCCATTCTGAGAAGATCATACGAACATTTGACCACTCTTGACTGCCTAAAACAGTCGTGGAATTCCACCATAGTTATCGGATATTTTCTCGACCGATCCAAAAATTCTGATTATCTACTCTCCTCTAAACATACGGAAGGAGAATAGTCGAGGTTCTTCCATAACAAAACCTTAATAAGTACCTCGTACGCGACAAACAGGTACGAGTGCTTCTATAGAGCATTCTTGAAATCATCGTACCAAGATTCCAAAATCTCCTTCACGTGGCTCCACTAATCTTTAATCACCATGCGCTTATTCCCTGGCTAAGGGTGATACATCCTACTCGAAACGAAATCTTATCTCCGCTGGTTCCTGAAATCCCATATCAAAGGTGGGTTTCACCAATCTCATCCTGATTCAGAAATTTATACTGCGCCGGACCATGCACTGATGCGATCCTTCCTTTCAAAGAAAGTCTGGGGCATACTAGTTAATATTGTAAGCCAGCCCAAAGGAATATCAATCACTTCCTTCTCGACGACTTAATTCACATGTTCGGGATAAACCCTTGATCTTGTTTTGAGGATGGCAACCCATCCAAGAACTTTACCGACTTTACTAACCTCTTCTAATTTCAGGAATTTTCGATAAACACAAAATTCTTTGGTTGATTCTCCTCTTTCAACCAAACCTTACCCATAGGCAGTACATGTAGAGACTACTCACTACGTCTCGCTAAACATCGATTCTTCCCTTGAAATGTCTCACATTAAGTGACACGTAATACTCCCCTTCCTTCCTTGGAGTATGCCGAAAGTTCCGACCCGTGCTCTTCTCTCCACGAAGCGCACTTCTGGATCTCTTATACTATACTAACATCATTACTCTTTGTATGCGCAAGTCGCTCTCACACTTGACTAATAACAACTCTGCTCCGGGTGTGCTTCATAACAATTAAATTCTACTCTATTCAAGGAATACCAATTCTTGAATGGCTTCCCACAGCCTTCCAATCAAGTTAGGGCGTGCTATTCTAATTGCACACTTATGTATGGATTATCGCCCCTCATGTGACGTTTAATCCACTCTATCACTTCCACTTCGTTATACTAGTCCCACAAACATATATTTCACACGTCTATTACCTCGTCCCTTCGACTCGGACTATTTTAACTGTAGTTAACCAAGATGCACACATTTTTGCAACACTCCGACCGCCCTGGGAGAGCGAACGGCGTGCTACTCATCTGTAGGACTAAATAAATTCAACGGAATAGAAGGAATAGGGCATTCAAATTCCATGACAATAAAAGAGGAATAATAATTCTCAACCTTCCTCAGATAAGTACAACAATTTTCCCAAATAGGTACAACAACCAAAATAAATCACTAACGCTCTATTCATCAAAATAATTACAGGTCATCTCTTTTGTGTAATATAAAGTTCTTTCCAGATAATCCATGCTAAAAATCATTCCAACTCTTTATTCACCTTGTGTTCTGTACGCGGTTATGACATTTGGGTACTCTCAATCACCCTAGAAATCAAAATTCTTAAATTCTCCATATCATCGTTCCACCCCTCAACTCGTGGGGATAACTTTCAATGCTTTCCTACCACAAAAATCCGGCTCCAATGACCTTAAAACAAAATTCAACTTCCAACTTACATACATAATTACTTGATCCCATTTCGACCAGGGTACCGAACTCATGGAATAGTGACCAAACGTCTCCCTATTTCCAACCTTACGCTAAGTTTCGTGCGTGGGATGTCTCGCAAAGCGAAATCCAAACAAGGAACCCCCCCGATACACTACTACCTAGCATTGTCGGTTATCGAAATCCGTTAGGTCCTCCGTCCATAGTATATACCCCTTTATTCCATCCCTTGACAGAAAAGTTATAATTTCTCCCGTAATTATGCTGAACAAAGAACGTTTCACCAATTTCACTATCGTTCCGTATTGGTTGATGGTAATTACATTCTATAAACCTCGAATACATACGATCGAAATTCTCTAAATTTCCTTTTTCTAACATTAGGGGTATTGCTCTTAACTCCCACATCTCTTAAGGATAAATATAACACTGCACTTTTCCTATCACTAAGTCCGGAGTGCTAAACATAATACCAAGTCAAGTCTTTTCGCTCAATGGTAAATCCCGGTACATACTGAATCATACTGACAAAGTCTATACATACATTGGTATTGAATATCTCGAGCCCACTATCTCCTCCGAAGTCTCTAGGATAGATAATATAAGTGCGAGTCCAACCTTCTTACAGGTAAAGCCTCGCCAAAATAAAACATGTTGCACTAATTTAACTACTCCGATAGCCTTGCAATAAATGCCCACTATCATACTACCCATTTCTATAACATTTTAACAAAGATAATATCATACTCGTGTATTGCATCACTACAACGAGTAACCTCGAGAAAGTATAAAACACTGTTAATATACTCATTCATCCCCCGCGGATAGCACCAAAGAAAAATCCCGCTATACTAAGGAAAAATATTCACATAATGGTAACATTTATAATGATATGCATTAAACTCGTCTCACATGCTAATCTAGCAATGAACAAAATGTGGTGACTCGCTCGTGTCACATAAACACGCCGCATCCTTTAAGGATACAACTTATACTTCCATCCTGGCAATCGTCTTGACTGCACAAATGGTTTTCGGACGTAACACGTTTGCCCAAACCAAAACAAAATTATTTTTAATCGTCGTCCTTTACTAGGCACCGTATTCTTGTCCCTTTTTCTCACTTTGGAACATATTATCGCGAGCAATTTCACTCCGCACCAAAATACCTCAACACATAATCCACTTATCACCTGTCCTACTAACCAGGTTAGGATTTTCCTTCTCTCGGACTTTAGTAGACTCGATTCCTGTTAGCCATCCCGGTTGTTCCCTTAGCTTTTTAGGCCATAAAGATTATGTTACTATCTATAATAGTACTTACTGAATTTACCATCACTTGGTAAGAATTTAACCATCTGAAGCATTTAAATGGTTTTCCTGATGTGTATCCACATCCTTTTGTGGTGCTATACCACCACCGTTGTATTCAGTCTTATTCTCGACTAAATTCTTCGATTCCTTTAACTTCCCCCACAAAGAAGCGTTATCATCTATATTGACAAAATATGACTTTGTCAACCTCTGAATCGGTCGTCCATCAGAATTTCCTCCTCGAGTATTATCAACTATTATTACAAGTTGGTCTCCCACTTGGAGTCGTTTCCTCCACTAGTATCTACCTCTTTCGATACAAAATTTGCTAACGATTAGGATTCATATACACAATTGGACTTCTGTCATGCCCTCCTACGATGAGTTCAGAACCACGTTTGCTTCTCATCCTGAACAGTTGAGGAAGGAACATACGGTCAACACTGTACCTAAGGTTATCCTATAGGCATAGCATTCCACTTCTAAAATTGGTGGTTGACTCCAACCATTATAATTTCGTCCCGAAAGCCAAGAAAATTTTCTCTAAATTTTCACTTTCAGTTTGACACACTCCGTCCTATATTTAAGCCTTTGGATACTTTACCTCCTTTGGTAAACACATACAATTTTTGGGTTTCTAAAATTTCCCACTGACAGTCTCTACACGTTTTTGTAATACGTTGGGTAAGTTTACCCTCGCACCTCATTTGACTATAACAGCATTTGAAAATCATTGCTGCACCTTAGTCGCCTTTCTAGCCGTGGCTTCTCGTGCCATAATGGAGGTGACCTCGACTACGGTCATCATCCTCGGATATATTTCATAATCTCAACTGAGCCCTGCCTCCTGATGTACGCTTAACGGTCCTCTTCTGACATCCGTCATCGCTCGACACACGCACACATCCGAATGAAATTAGAATTCACTAGTGTATACACATTATAGCAGGAGAACGAAATCTCGTCAAAGGAATCGACAATCCTAAACATAGGGCTCTATAACAAACAAAGCAACGCTGAAAGCATAATAAGCCGTACAGATCCTAAGGACACTAGAACCTGATGCTCTGATACCACCTGTGACACCCCGCCTAATTAAATACCGGGCGATCACTCCTTTATTAAATTAAAATCAAGGTGAACAGTTGGTTCATTCTTAGCATCACAGTCGTAAAAATACTTTTCCAATTTAAACACCCTAAATAATTAAGCTAAGTGTCAAAACCATTTAAAACCTTATTCTCATTTTATTAAATCCGGTTATAAAACCTTAAACCATTAACATCTAAAGAGTCACACATTAAGAATAAAAATAGAATTGAACATACACGAATTTAATCATCAATAATAAATCCCAACATTTACAACACTAAAGGAAAACATCCTGACAGTAATAAATCCCAAAATAAAGGTACTAAAAGTAAAAATTTCAATCTCTGACAATACCAACTAAATAATAGAAAGAGGGCGACACATGCCCCTGCTGGATAAAACTGAACTAGGAGTAGAATCAAATGGATGAAGTCGTCTAAACAACAGGCCTGCAACTCCCACCTAAGCTTCAGCACGTTCCTTCCAAAGGATCCTAAGTAAGACGTCCCTGTGGCTGGGCACCTATAATACATACACATATATACAAGAGAGAAAAGGAAATAGAAACGGGTTAGAGCCCGATAGTGTATATGATTTAAAAATTCATTTAGCAAGTATTTAAATTGATTACAGGCTAATGCAACAACATATTAGTGCGACACTCTCTTGAGAAATTCTCACCTCTCTTCTAATGTGCACACCTATCGCACTAACCTTCCCAATGGTCTATCTCGTCATATACCACACTATCTTTCCCCAATGATTTAACTTATCTTAGGTTATTCGCAGGATTTACAACTGAACAACACAAGTATTTAAAACGTAAGATTTCAATTTGTAACCAAGGTTCTCCTTTTAACTTTATTAATCAATAAAGTTTTTCAGTGTCATATTATACTTTCTCAAAACAATTATTTATAATTTGAGTCATCAACCATGTCCTACATATCAAATCACAGTAGGCAGTTCCAGATTTCAGAATTTCATATATATATTAACTACTCGTATAATATATATATCATAACAGCATCCCACAAAAAAACTATGGTGCGGGCATACTCTGCTATCCAATCCCCGTATCAACCATACTAAAGGGAATACAAGTTCGGAATCACTCTCGAACTGTATAAATACATACACAAACAATATTGAGGCGAAGCATAGTTTCCAAGTCCAAGAGGTCAGTACATACCCTCACGTCTCTTAGGACCGTGACTACCGATTCGATAGCCTGTACCTAGGATTCCTATCTTCTAGTGTACGAGTCAATAGCCCCCATAAGGCACACGAGATAAGATCGTCCCAGCGCGGTAACCTCAGGGATAGCAAGTAGCGCGGGCATGATTTTCACAAGTATATAATATATGCATACACAATCATATAAATATACCACTTTTATTATATCAATTTAGGTTTATCCAATAACCCACATTCACAACATTTATCCTTATTTTCCCATTATTATTTATCAAGTATAATGGTTCGTTTCTAACTTTAATTCGAAGGGTTTTTCCAACTTACTACGTAACCCTCATGGACTCTATTATTCCAAATGTACAATTCAGTAGATATCTATTTATGTTCCAACGTAACTCTCTCTTACGTGTCTCTCCCCTTTAATATATACTTACATTATCCCTTATGCAAAATATCCCAAAAATATAGATTTCGCCTTACATTAAAGGATTTTGAATTTTATTTTCGAAGATGAGAATTTCAAACGGTTTCGAAATCGTAATTAAAATGGAGTTTTAATTGAATTTTTATTATCTCTAAGAGTCCTCAAAACATAAAACTGTCTAGCAAAAAAAATATTAAAAAATATTGAACGGTCCGATCGAGCTGAATTTTTTTCTATAGCTTCCTCTCGTCTTCATCTAATTCTCTGTAAAATTTCATCTAATTCCAACGGTCCGATCGTCCGAACTAATTTTTTTTTGTGTTTGTATCTGATTAGAACTCTTTTCTTAATCAAACTCTTAATCCTTTACATGACAAAGGGTTTCCAGAATATCATATAAATCATCACTATATGAAAATTTCCCATCTCAAATTGGGTTTTTCTTCCATAAATCTCATCCTAATAACTCATAAACTAATATGGATGATGCATCAACGAAATAAGCAAGATAAACACTTGCCTGAGATTTTCAGAAATATGGTTTGGTGTTGAATTTGGTGTGGTTGCGTTCCCCGTCTCGCGATCTACGCGTTGGCGGTGGCGGCGGTGTAAACGGATGAGTTTTGAGCCTTGGAATGCCTTGAGAGCTCTCTCCTCTCCTCTCCAATGGCCGTTCAAGTGTTCTGAGTTATCTAACCCTAGGAGATAAGCTAAACATCTGATATAACCCCTTAAATTTTCGTGGGTTTAATTACCCAAAAATACAAAATGACTAAAATGCCCTCCCGAGGTACTAATTAGGCCTAAAAACGCCTTGAGACCCAAATCAAACCCCCGGGTATACTTTTCTAACTATCTCGACCCTTCCGGACGCGTTGGCGCACTCAAAACGACCATACGAACAACCTATAAAATATTCACTTTTATTAATCCACATTTAGTCCCGACACGACACAGGCGCGTCCTGACTTAAATTTCCACAATTGTCATTTTATTCACACGTGACAATATTATAAAAATAAATCTCATATATTACTATACTCATCCAGTAATATGCAACAAATAATATATTCCCAATAATTACTAACTCTTGTCACGCTAATAAATATTTAAAACAACATTTCGGATTAAAATTAAATTAATTTATCTCAATTAAATTTAATAAATCCTTAAATTTAAAAGCCATGAAAATATAGTGAGAAGTTATATTGAGTTCATAGTGCATGATTGCACAATATAAATGAACGTGAATATGAAGGCATAGTTAAGAAGAAACATTTAGCGAAAGATTGTACAGTTTTGATATATGAGGAGTAGTGAGGATATATTTAAATTAAGAAATTGTAAGGATGAGATTTAACATACTCTTAAACATCAGAAATGATATGGATAGTAGTTAAAGTCAAACACGTGTATTTAGTGTTGAATGGAAGATGGAAATATGACGTGTAATAAGCCAATATGGTAATATTATTGAAATATTACACGATGATATACCTAATAATCTAGTATGTGTGAATGTTTGACATACGTATATAATGGTATGGAGTAATATATGAGTTGGGGTTTGGTTTTCATTAATAAGAAACCATTAGACGATTATTCTTACGGGTAATTATAAGGATACTAAAGTTATTATGAAAGAAGATGTGTCGTACATCGAGGAACCGATTGGAATTCTTAGGGAATAAAGTAGTTTCGTAGTTAAAGTGTTGTGGAGGATCCATAAAATTAAGTAAGAAATATGGGAATGGGAATATAGAATGATAAAATAGTATCCCCAATTGGTTGATAAGTGAAGTTACCCCTAAATTTCGGGGACGAAATTTTCTAAGGGGGGGAGGTTGTGACGACCCAAATATGATTATGATAAACCATGTTTAAATCATGCTTACTGTATGGGATGAGGATAATGTGTTATTAGAATATATAATGTTAAGTTATTGTGTTTAGTCTAATCCTACCTTCATAACTTATGAAATATTAAACTAGTCACAAACACATATTTGTGAAGTTTTTGATAAAAATGTTCGGGTTGGAGGCTAGTTTTGACCGTTATAATGTAACAATTGACTTAAGGTCAAAACTATATAATTTTATACATGTGAGTTATGGTTGTAACACAACAAACGGTGTGTTGAACGGAGGTCCGAGCAAGAAGTTATGCTGGAATTACGAAGCAGGGGAAAATTTGTCCATTCGTTAAGTGATATTTCGTCTTATTAGGCTAACAAATGGTGGGTTTTGATTGGTGGATGAAGGAGGTAAGGTTTTTTAGACTTTGAAGGCTTGAAATAAGCTATTGCTTCAGCATATTTCAGCCATTAAAGATTTTGGCTTGAGAGGAAGAGAGAATTGGAAAGTTAAGAAGATACAGATGAGGAAAAACGAGAGAAAAATTCGTGGGAAATTACAGAAGTGTCCATAAGGTAATTCCATATGTAAATCTTGTTAATTTTCTTGCGTGATTGATTGAAAAACTATAAATCATAGATTGTTTATGTAAATTTCATGGATTGGTTTATATGTATGAATAGATGCGAGTTTAAGCAAAGTGGAACGCGTAAATCATGTATATTGTTTCGATTGGAAACCTTGTGTATTCAAACTTCTATAACTTTTTGTATATTTATTGGAATTGAATAATTACAGTTGGATATGAAAATCGACTCATATATGTATAACATATCAGAAAATTATGTTAAAATACCAAGAAATGAATATTTGGTGATAGTTTGAAGTTCATAAATCAAATCTGCCCCAAAGGTGTAAGTATGCACACCAGGTGTTTGATGCTTTGATTGACATGGCAAATGAACCTTAAAAATTATGAAACTTTAATGTTCTATTTTTAGATATGTTTATGAATGTTGGGTGAAATATCATAGGAAGTTATGATGTAGAAAAATTATGAAAAATCCTGGAAGTTGACTAAACAATAAAGGAGCCTATAGGGAAGATTTGCTTTGTAATAAAGAAATGGACACATATTGCTCTAGGAAACTTGAAAAGATGTGTTGTCTTTTATATTGGGAACCTAATATGATAAGAATAGGATTGCCAAGAAGAAATTAAAGTATGTTTGGGATATGGATTGGATATGTTAAATATTTTAACATGAAATTGGATGAGACTTCATTTATGATAAATGATTAGAATGGGATGATATGATGCTTATGAATTCGGTTAAGGTTAAGTTATTATTTGGATTGTTAATATCTTTATGATGATACTAATATTTTAAGACTTTATATGTGAAAGGCGAGAAGAAACTGTTGAATAAGTCCCAGACAAAGGCAAGGAAAAACACATGAAGTGGGCAAGGTGAGTGTACTCACTGGTAAGATGTATTTATACATGTTTATGAATTGGATATATTGTGTATACCGAGTTGATTATCAATATGATATGTTATACTTACGAGTTGAGTACACATATGATATGTGATACTTACCGTGTTGAATATGGATAAGATATGTTTAGTTACTGAGTTGAATATGGATATGATAGGTGTGGTTGCTGAGTCGAATATGGATATGTTTATTGAGTTGACTATAGATATGATATGTGATACTTACTGAGTTGGATATGGATATGATATGTGTAGTCATTGAGTTGAATAGGGATATGATGTGTGTGGTTACTGACTTGAATATGTATATGGTTATTGAGTTAAATATATATGATATATGGTACTTACTGAGTTGACTATAGATATGATATGTGATACTTACTCAATTGAATATGGATATGATATGTGTGGTTAATGAGTTGAATATGGATATGATAGGTGTGGTTGCTGAGTCGAATATGGATATGTTTACTGAGTTGACTATAGATAGGATATGTTATACTTACCGTGTTGAATATGGATATGATATGTGTAGTTAATGAGTTGAATATGGATATGATAGGTGTGGTTGCTGAGTCGAATATGGATATGTTTACTGAGTTGACTATAGATATGATATGTGATACTTACTGAGTTGGATATGGATATGATATGTGTAGTCACTAAGTTGAATATGGATATGATGTGTGTGGTTACTGACTTGAATATGATATGTTATACCTACTAAGTTGAATATACAATATGATATGTGTTGTTAGTGAGTTGATTATGGATATGATATGTATAATTATTGAGTTGATTTTGGATATGATATGTATGTGTTATGAAGAGATGTTATGGCTTATCAACAGCCAAGAGATGTTATGGCTTATTATAGCCAAGAGATGTTATGGCTTATCAACATCCAAGAGATGTTATGGCTTATTTTATCCAAGAGATGTTATGGCTTATTATAGCCAAGAGATGTTATGGCTTATTATAGCCAAGAGATGTTATGGCTTATTATAGCCAAGAGATGTTATGGCTTATTATAGACCAGAGATGTTATGGCCAAGAGATGTTATTACTTATTAACAACAAAGATATGGTGAGATGTTTTATATTGTTACGTTGATATCATTTATTGCATTTAATTTTATAAAATAGTGTAGTAGTGAATCATTTGCTGAGCTATTTTGCTCATGGTTCCTATGTTTATATTTTTCAGGTATTGTGATCTCACTGCCAAATCTAAGAGTTCAGCGGGGTTATCTAGAGATGCATAAACCCATAATTTGGTCAAACGCCAATGGGGTAATTTAAGCCTACTTATCTTTTCTATAAGTTTGAATAAGCATAATTACCTTAAAATTTTGAAAGGCTTTTGGTTTCATTGATTCATGTTAATAATTGAATAAAGATACTTGTGTTTATGGTTTTGTTAAGGTAATTATGATGTGACTCACTTTGACCTTCAAACTTATTTATAAGAAACTAGGTTGGGGTGTGTCATGGCCTGCCTGTACTGCCTGACGTGATCAGTGCATCTCATTAACCACGCATGACGTGGCACATAAATGGTTCGAAAGGCTCCCCCACAAGTCCATCAGAAGCTTTAAGTCCTGGCCGAGCTCTTTACGGCACGCTTCATTACTAGTAGCTCCCACCCCAAAAGGATGGACGCTTTTCTAACAATGAAAAAGACGCCTCAAGAGACCCTCCGAGACTATGCTAAGAGGTACTGGGAGTTATTCAACGAGGCCGAGGACTGCTCGGAGCAAGTGGCAGTAACCTCTTTCAAAATTGGGCTACCCAATTCTTCCCTCCTGTACCAGTCCCTGACCAAGAAAGAGGTCATGACCATCGATGACCTAATGGCCCGCATCGAAAAGTATGCTAAGGTGGAAGATGTGACTCGCCTCAGCACTGGAGAAAATGGTCAAACCAAGCTCGCTGCCAAAAGTAATGACGAAGATGAGAACCAGAAAAAAGGAAGAAATAATGGGGGCAAGAGTGGCACCAACAAAGGAGGAAAGAATGATGTATCGAAAGCATTTCAAGCAGTCAATATCGTCTTTAAAGAACCAATCTACAAGATTCTCACAAAGATCAATGATGAGCCATTTATTAAGTGGACCAGAAAGATGGGAGGAGATCCCTCAAAGAAAAACAATGCGCTGAGATGCACTTTTCATAAAGAGGGGGGACATAAGCCCGAGCATTGCAAGGCTCTTAAGTCCCACCTTGAGGAGCTGGCCCAATCTGGGCATCTGAACGAATTTGTTGACAAGAAGGCAGAGAAAGTTGCTGCCAATAGAAAGGCGAGGCCTGACAACGTGCTCGAAGTTGATGTTGGACATGAGTTCGCAGTAATTCATGGGGCTTCTGATGTCAAACATATTCAAGGAAATTCAGCTCGAACGGAGGTAAAAAAGCTTACAGCGGTAATGCAAGCTTTTCAGATCGACCCAGCAAAAACACAACCAGGAAAGCATCAGCGAGCAGATGACATCGACTATAGTAAGCATATTGTGTTCACAGATGAAGATATGGTGGGAGTGAGAACCCCACATCATGATGCTTTGATCATTACCCTCAGGATAGCTAACTATGATGTCGATAAATTGCTCGTCGACCAAGGAAGCTCATCCGAGGTAATGTATTTCGACCTATTCAGGAAATTGAAGTTAAGCATTGCCGACCTAAGAGAAGCCACTGTCCCTTTGGTTGGCTTCACCGAAAAAGTAACTATGCCCTTGGGAAAGATCGTACTGCCAGTACAAGCAGGAAATGTCTCCAAGATGATTGAGTTTTTGGTAGTTGACATCCAAGTGCAAGGTCTGCTCTCCAACATTCAAGATCTTCAAGAAGGTCCAACTTTCTCAAACTCTTTCTTAAATTCTCTTAAATTCCCAATAACTTGTTTTCTTACTTAGCACTTTTTATTATCTCATCTTACACATCCTAATATATTTTTTATTTAGTATTATTGCACATCTTTTATTTTCATAAAACCCAAAAAATAAGAAAAAGAGGGTTTGCTCATAAATTCCAAGTAGGGATTCTCACACTTTTTCCACACTTTTCTCACAACTAAAACACTTTTTCTACACACACACACACTCACAAATAAGAGATCCCCATTTGGATTTATGGGATAAACCCCACCCCTCGTTTTGTATGCGAACTACGTGGACTTTGATGCCTTTTTAGGCTATATAGGCGTCTCGGGGTAAAACTCGAGACTCGAGTCCCTTTTTCTCACTTTTCTCTCTTTTTATATCTTCTCTAAATCCATTTTCCTTATATTCTATATACTTTCCCTTAGTGACGTATTACTCCATATGCGTTATCGTTCCATCATAACGATCAACGTAGGGGTAATCGCGTAAATCTTATTTTTCTAGTATTATTCTTATACCTTCCTGTGGATGACTCACTTTATATTTTCCATGATACAAGTCGAGGATTTCTACCTCCATTCTATATATACACATGCACACAAATCACGGGGGTAAACATAAAGGAAAATAGCAAATATCCATGAGAGACCAAAAGGGCGGAATGGGTGCCTAACACCTTCCCATTTCGTAACTAAGCCTCCGAACCCTTCTCGAATCATTTGGTTTGACACGCACCAGTATGTCTTCGGATGCCATCCTTGGGGATGGCTTCCCCTTTTTCTTTTGTCTATTTTGAGTAAAATAGACTGGTGACTCAGAATCTCTCTACATTTTTACACCACATCTCAAACGACGCCGGCCGAAGCGCTCTCCCGAGAGGGATGCGCGGGACCCAAAGGATCCTTTTCCTCCACGATGGGGATCGAGGATGGCCACACTCGCCATACCAAGCCATCCTCGGTAGAGGATGGCTACACGCGATGAAGACAGTCTCCTCGACCTACCATTAGAAACTCAAGTATGTGACCGAGCGAGGAGTAATGGAGATCCATGGCAATCAAGTAATGTCAAGAAGGTGCTTCATAGAGGCCATCCGTCCAAGGCCAGAGAAGAAGGTCGACAATCCCAGAGAGAAAGTCGAGGAGGAACAAGAAGGTTTGACACCTTCGAAATAGCAGTTAAAGTACGGAAGATCTGGAGTAGAGGAGACCAGGCTCCTCCCCTCTGAACGGGTCTTCGAAAACCTGGAGGAAGTTACAGCTGGAGATAGCAACAATAACAGGATTTTCTTAATTGGACCTTCTCTCACAGATCAAGAGAAGAAGAAATTGTCAATTTTGTTAAGAAGCAACGTAAATGTTTTTGCATGGGAACCATACAAACTATCGAGAATCGATCCCGGTGTGGCTTGTCATCGGTTGCATGTCGACCCTTTTTAAAACCTATCACGCAGAAGGTACGGAGAACCACCCCCGAGAATGCCAAAGCTATAGAAAAAGAAGTTAAAAAACTACTGGATGCAGGATCCATACAGGAAGTTCATTTCCCTAAATGGTTGTCCAACCCAGTAGTAGTTCCAAAAAGCAATGGGAAATGGAGAGTTTGCATTGACTTCATTGACCTTAATAGAGCATGCCCTAAAGACAGTTTAGCCCTCCCAAAAATTGATCAACTGGTGGACGCCACAACAGCTCATGAGAGAATGAGTTTTTTGGACGCATACTCAGGGTATCATCAGATCCCTCTGTATACCCTAGACCAGGACAAGACAACATTCATCACCAGAGTTGGGATATAATGCTACAAGGTCATGCCCTTCGGGCTTAAGAACGCAGGGGAAACCTACCAGCGATTGGTTACCAAGATGTTCAAAGACCATATGAGGGACACCATGGAGGTCTACATCGATGATATGCTCGTTAAAATCAAGAAGAAAGAAGACGTCCTCTCAGACCTATCAAGGGCCTTCGAAATCCTCAGGAAAAAAACGAATGAAACTTAATGAAAGCAAGTGTTCTTTTGGTGTCCAGTCAGGAAAATTTCTTGGGTACTTGGTCAGTAAGAGAGGTATCGAGGTTAACCCAGACCAGATCGATGCCATAAATAGGGTAAAACCTCCTCGCACAATCCGAGATGTACAGAAGCTCACCGGCATGCTCTCTACCTTAAACCGTTTTATCCCAAAATCCTCTGAGAAGTGCAAACCATTCTTCCAGCTCCTAAAGGGAAACAAAGCAGTAGAATGGAAATAAGATTGCTCGCGGGCATTGGACGACCTCAAGGCTTACCTTAGCTCGCCACCACTGCTCATCATACCCCAAGAAACAGATTCCTTATACGTATACCTCACAGTTTCCATCCACACCGTCAGTTCTTCATTGATGCGCGAGAAAGTGGGAACCCAACGCCCCGTTTACTACGCGAGCAAACCTTACTAGATACCGAGCAGCGGTACCTACCACTGGAAAAGCTCGCTTTTGCACTAGTAGTGGCTTCAAGAAAGCTGAAGCACTACTTCAAATCCCACACTATCATCGTCCTTACATCGCACCCCCTTAAAGCAATCCTGAGGAAGGCAGATTTGTCGGGTAGATTGTCTAAATGGTCAGTCGAGCTCGGACGATTTGATATCCAATTTCAACTAAGGAACGCAATCAAGGGACATGTCCTTGCTGATTTTATAGTCGAATTCATAGGTGAGCCACCTTACGACCAACCTCAACCAGCAAAGCAAAGAAGGAACCACGCGACGGAGGGAGTCTGGAAATTATTCGTTGATGGAGCCTCTAACTCAAAGGGGGCAAGAATAGGCATTGCCCTCATCACTCCAGAGGATACAATCCTTGAACAAGGAATCAGGCTTGGATTTGCATCCTCCAATAACGAAGCAGAATATGAGGCATTGATAGCCGGCCTCCAAAAGGCACAGACTTTGGGAGCAAAGCATTTACTGCTATTTGGCGATTATCAATTAGCCTCCAATCAGATAAGTGGAGACTACAATGCAAAAGATGAAAGAATGGCGGCCTACCTCGCCTTAGCAAAAAGGTTAATGACTAACTTCGAGGAAGTCAGTGTCCAGCAGTTACCCAGAGGGTAGAATAGCCATGTTGATGCCCTAGCAGCCCTGAGCTCGGCAATCGATTCTAATTTAAAACGAACAATCCCCATCGACTTCCTCGCTCGTTCAAGCATTAACCATAACGATGAACTAACAACCATGGAACATGTGCTCCAAATTGAATCGGCACCCAGTTGGATGGATCCTTTAAGGGACTATTTGAAGGATGGAGCGCTTCCAATCGATAAGAAGATTGTTCACCAGATAAGAGTCAAAGGTGATCGCTTTCACTTATCTCCTGAGGGCAATCTATATAAGAGATCATTTTTCGGTCCCTACCTTCAATGTGTTCACCCGAGGGATGTCAAGAAAGTTCTACACGAACTTCATGAGGGAATCTGCGGAATCCATATTGGAGGAAGGTCTCTAGCCTTCCAAGATATGAAGGAAGGCTATTGGTGGCCATATATGCAGAGGGATTCTGCGGTATATGTTTGCAA